>AUXJ01005009.1:0-33350 GCA_000482205.1 Herpetomonas muscarum
CGCTTGATACGGATTGACCATTTATTTTACTTTTGCTTGTATGTGTAGCTGCGATTGTGCGTTTGTGGACAGCACTATACAGTCGTGAGATCATGTGTGTGTTTTTTTTTGGCAGAGACGAGTGGTGTGACTCAATAGTCGAGGCTCGAGGGTGTCGTGAGGGAGCGGGCGAGGTGGGTGGTGGATGCCAAGGGTGGGTCTGCTGTCATCACCGTCACGTC
The DNA here is from genome assembly GCA_000482205.1 of Herpetomonas muscarum. Classification (NCBI taxonomy): domain Eukaryota; phylum Euglenozoa; class Kinetoplastea; order Trypanosomatida; family Trypanosomatidae; genus Herpetomonas; species Herpetomonas muscarum. Next base: position 222 of record AUXJ01005009.1, read on the forward strand.
TCTGAAGCCTGCACTGGGCGAGCGCTGTGCGTTGACAGCGTGCAGGGTCAACGCTGTCATCCCAGAATCTAAGCCAAGAGCAGCGTGGATTGACGCGAAGTCCTCCAGGCTATCATCGTCGACGGGGATCAAATCCGTGGAGAAGTCCGACGTCATTGTGGCATTAGCAGAGGTGTGAGAGCCGCTACTGTGCGGTTGGTGGCGTGGCTGCTCGGCTGCCAGAGGATGTCTATCCGCTAGTGCGTGTCCAGGAGGAACGGGAGATGGTGATACACTCGTGGCTGTCTTACCAGGAGCTGCCCTATCCTGGCGCCGTGGCGGGTTGCCACTGCCAGACAGCTTCATCATCCACGGCGCGCTGTTGATATCCATATAAGTGAAAGGAACCGGAATCGGCGACTGGGGAGCTCTACCAGGCAGCTGCTCACTCGCCCCTTCGCCACTCTGTAACACCATCAGCTGACGGAGTATCTTCTCCTTTTTCTGAAGCCTCTTCGATTCCTTGTGGATGCGTTCAGCCTGCGCAGCCAGTACTGCCTTGCGCGCCGCGATCGCTGCCCTGTCCTCTGCAGCGAGCGACTGTATCGCGGCAAGGTCTGTCGTGGTCAGCTCCAGCGCCCTTGCCAGCCCCTCCGCGGACACTGCCGTCGACTGCAGCTGCTCAAAGGCGACAAACAACCGCCCAAGCGCCGAACTTGACCGCTCCCGCTGCGCCACCAGCGCTGCCCCTCGGCCCTCAAGCTGGTGGTACAGCCCAAGGCGATCCTGGTGGAGCGCCAGCGTCTTCGCCTTGAGCCGCATCGCCGCATCTGCGAGGGAGTGCACGGCCGCGATGGTCAGGGCCTCGCGGTCGGCGATACCGCCCATGTCCGCCTGGGAGGACAGTGAGGAGGGTCGCAGCGTGTTGGAGAGGGCGTGCCGGATGTCACCCTCCCAGCCGCGTCGCGTCGTCTCCAGGGAGCTGTGGAGGGCGCCCAGGCGCTCGCGTTTCTCGCGGAGGCGCTTGGCAATGCCCGCAACCTGCTCCTGCGTCGCCGACACCTCGCGGCCAAAGCGGCCGACCGTGAGGCCAAGTTTCCCGGTGCTGTCCGCCAATGTGTTCTCAATCGCTGCCAGCACTTGCTTGTTGGGTCCGGTGGTGGTCGAGGTGGTGGTCCACGTTCGCTGCCGCCCTGCGCCTCGTCCGTGACGCTGACGGAGGGCGTCGCTCTCCGCGTTGGCTCCGATACGGAGAAGGTTGAGGCGATCGCAGGTCGACTGTGCCGCCTCCTGCAGCTCCCGCATGGCTAGCGTCACTCCCTGATACGGTGAAGCGCCAGGTCCCCCCGTCGTCTTGAAGCTGCCGGCGCGTCAGCTGACGGAGAGGGATCATCAGCCCGTGCCTCTCTGATTGGGTGCGCTCACAGTAGAGTGTGATGCGGGTCTTCATGCGTTCCCGCGCCCCATGTAACTCCTCCTCGTAGCGCCTGCTCGTCTCGGTGACAGTCTTGTCGAACTGCGCGGACATGTCCTCCACAGCTTTTGTCGTCACATCGCTCATGTCATGGATGCTGGCGGCGACCTCGGCACGGTATTTGCCCAGAAGACGCTGCGTTTCCTCGAACTGCTGATTTGTGTGTTGCTGGAGGTGCTGCTTCACGGAGCCGAATACCTCGTCGCGCTTGCGGCGCAGGTGGGAGCGGTGCTCGTCGAGGAAGATGCGCATCGATTCCTCCCGTTGCCGCTGGAAGTCCCCGAGCTGGGTCTCACGCTTCTTCCTATCCTCCGCGAAAATGTCATATCGCTGAGCTGCCGCTTCGGACATTTCCGTGTGGATGCTGCGGCTGAGGAGGGGCCTGACCTTTAGTGCAAATTCCTTTCGCGTTGAGCGCATCATGGTCATCAGAAGGGTCTGCAGGCGATCCACTGCGTCCGAGTGTGCCGGACTGGCAGCCGTACCTGTCGCCATGGATTGTGTGGCCTCCGCCATCGTTTTGTTGATGGCCTCGAGACGGCCATCAACCTGGGCAAGATCGCTGGCGTAGGCTTGGAGCTTGTCCTTGTAGTCTTGCTCCAGCTCCGCCCGTGACGCCTGCGCTGCCTCTTCCAGTGTCTTTTGTCGCTCCTCCTCCATCGCACCCGTCTCAGCAGCCTTTTCGCGCTTACGATCCTCTTTGGAGGTGTTTGCCTCCGCGAGCTTGCTCTGCAGTGCGGCACGCTGCGACTCGAGCTCGTCAACCTCCTTGCACAGTGGGTGTGAACGTTTATCCAACGAGTCAACTGCCTTCTGCATCGTCGCGAGCTCTGCGTCCGTCTCAGACAGCTCCTCCCGCAACTGCCGCCACTCCGTGAGCAACGCGCTAGAGACGGTGCTGGCTCCGTAGTCGGCCGCTCGCGTCTGCCCCTGCGACTGCCAAACATCCGCTGTCGCGGCGGCGGATACTTGGCGGCCATCGCCCCCGCCGTCGTCCATAAGGAAGGGGGGGGTATCCCCGGAAGTTGCGGGGCCCGTAGATGGCGAGAACATCGCTGCCGACTGGTCGGGAACAACGGGGCGTCGCCGGGAGGGCTGCAGGAGATTCACACCGCCAGCGGCACTTTCGTCCCCAAAGTCGAGGAAGGAGAGGGTGTCCGCCGCGGGAGGAGCCTGCTGTACTGGCGTCGCAGCTGGGGGGAGTGTTTGCTCAGCGGGTGGGGGAGTGAATGTGGATGGCCCCGCAGAGAAGGGCGCACTCAAATCATCCCCGTCGTCTAGCCACGAAGGCCCCCCATCGGCAAGCATACTATTTGTTGGTGGTGACAAGATGCTCGAGGTGGTCTGTGGGGCTGCCACCATGCCCTTGCGACGGCCGGCAACGGGGGGCTGCATTTTCTATCTTTACCCTCTCGTTTGAATACAGAAAGGGGAGGGGGAAGCAGTTTGCTAAAATCTACAAGGAAAAAGGGCCCGAGGGAATCTATTGTTGTTGTTCCTCTTCTGGAACTTCTATGGAGGAATGTATGATCAGTGTATATATATATATATATGTGCGTGTATGTATATGCAAGGCAGTATAGCAGTCAGGACCGCTCCGGTGTAAAGAGGTGTTACACGGACGGACTTGTGTCTCGGTCCTGCTCCTCCGCTGGCCAGCCAATCTGGAAGGGGAGTCCGGGCTTGGAATACAAAGAAAGAAAGAAATATATATATATAATTGAGGATGTGAGGGAAAGTGAGAATAACGACGCACATGACACGTCACCCAGTGATTGTCATAAAGACTAGATCATACCAGCGTCGGTTAAAGATACCTTAGCGGCACCCGCGTAGTTTCTCCTGAGATGTCAACGATCTCATTTCGAGGAAGGCAGCGCATCCTAAGAGGCTATGGTAGACAAAACAGTTTCGTTGAGCATGGTGACGATTTTTTTTCTCTGCGTTTATACACGTGCAAAAAGAAAGTAGGGAAGTGGAAAAGGACAAAATATACAGTAGCTGTAGAACCAGCAGTTCAAGTAAAAAAACGGGGCAAGAACAATTCTCGTATGAAACGAGAAAAAAATGGCGCCAAGTCACCACCGCGCCGCTTCGCCAGGGAAAATAAAAACTTTACACGGGTGCAATGACGTTGCCGACCCTTCCCACGGTACGAACCCAGAGTAGTAGCTGGTCCCATGCTTTTGTGCGTGTGTGTGTTTGTGTGCATACATTACATTCCAAACGTTGGAGACGCCTGCCTCCATCGACGCGCTTTACTGCTGCGTCAGGAATACCTCATCCGCGGAGACGAGTACAGAGTCGGAGTCCGGCTCCTTGCCCGGCTGCACACCGTCAAAGACAGCTTCGCTAGCCTCGGGAGGTTTGATGAGGGGGGTGCGGTTTCGCCTGCTGGCAAGGTAGCTCTGCTGCTGCTGAATGCGCTTGAAGAGGAGCATGATGACACGCTCCTTGTCCGGCCAGTCGAGGTCTCTAATGTCCACGGTCTGGATCTCCTTCCACGTCGGGGCGTCGCGCAGCGTGCTCATCCCGCCACTGCCAGTTCCGCCCATCGTTGTGTTGCCCATCTGCGTCCCATGTTGGGTGTGGTTGTGACGGTTGTTCGTGCCGCCGCTGCTGCCATAGCCAGCGGCGCCGTCGTCGTGGTCTACCTCGCCGACGATGCCTCCTCCACTATGGGACAGCTGCCCGTAATAGGCGGCGCGGACGTGTCCGGCAGTACCCTCATGGGTGCCTGCCGCACCCCTAGCCCCCCCGGAAGTCGAGGGAGGGATCGGGGGGAGGGCCTTGCCGCTCACCTTGGAGTTGTCTAAGAGGACTGGTAGCCCCTTACTGTCGGTCCCCCACGCACGCTTCCCGCGATTGGTCGCGTTATGAAAAGTCGACGTGGGCAGCGTGGACACCCCGTTCGTGATGCGCAGCCGCTGCTTCTGCGACTCCAGTCGCATCGCGGAGGAGGCGGTGTGGGAGGCCGCGAAGGTACCATTCGACGGGGCGGCGTCAGCGAGGAGCAGGCGGCGCCGCTCCTCCAAGACTTGCGCCCGCACGTCGTTCAGAGCCTCGTAGAAGAAGGTCTCAAGGTCGCCCCGCTGTTGCACTACCGCGGCGGATGCCTTTTTCAGCCTGACAAGATCCGCCTGGAGACGCCGTGCGTCGCTGCGGGCCTCGTCGCGCTCGCGCGTCGTCTGCGACAGGCGCTTGCTATACTCGGCTTCCTGCTTGCGCAGGCGCTCCTCGTACTCGTCAATGAGGCGGCTAAAGTTGTCTTCTGACGTTTTGATCTGCTTCTTCAGCGCAGCAACCTCCTTCCGCTGCGCGACGCTGCGGGAGAGGAGTTCCGACTCTGCCACACAGGCGAGCTCCAGCTTCTGCTTCAACGTTGCGTGCTCGCGCTGCATGACGGCCGCACTAGCTTTGGCCTCCTCCGCATCCTTCGACAGGAGGATCTTGTCCTTGATCAGCTCAAAGTTTTGATTGTTCACCTCGCGTGTGCGCGCGTCGAGGAGCTCCGTCGCGCGCCGGTTCACGTCCTCCTCCTGCGTCCGCCTCACCTCCTCCTCCACCGCCCGCAGGTGCACGCGATTCTCTAGCATCTCCAGCCGCGCCTCCGTCACCTCCGCCCTACAGCGATCCACCTCCGCCTGGTGCATCCGCTCCATCTGCTCGAGACACTCCTCAATATCCTCACGCGCGTCGACAAAGTCGCTCACGCGATTGAAGCGGGTTGCCAACTGCCGCACCGTGGACTGCAGCTGGGTGATGCGGGCGTCCTGCTCCTCCAGCTCTTTCCGAGCATCCCACAGGCGGTGCTTCAGCTCGGCCGGGGTGAGTGTGTCAACGTCCATAAGGTGCGGACGCTTTGGGGGAGCCTGCTCAACCGGCGCCTCCGGTTCGTCAGCGTGCTCCGGTTCGTGAGCAGCTTCTCGTTCGCCGGCAGCCTCCACGACCAGCACCTGCGGTTCCTCCTCCTCAGCTTCCACCACCAGTACCTGTCGCTCGACCTCAGCCTCCACAGGGTCCGGCTGAGGCGACACAATTGTCGGTACGTTATGTACATATTGTGGTGGCGGTGACGCGCGATTATCGGCACGCGGAGATGCATGCGACGACGGCATCATGGCAGGATCGCTAATCAGCGACATGCTAGCGCCGCGGTTCATCATTGCCTGTATGTGTAGATATGTGTATAGAAATATATATATATATATATATTATATGGGAGACAGATCAAAGTAAACGCCTCTGTCAAAGAGACGGCAACGGACGAGTTGCTAGGAAGCACCTACGTTTGAAAAACAATAGCGAGCAATCAGATATGTATAGATATACGAGAACAACCGCCAGATGGAGTTGTATCGGGGGATATATATATATATGTGCCCGCCTAGTCAAAGAAAGTAAAAGCATAACATAGCGAGGACGGAGAAAGATCGTGGTGAGAGTAAGTAGTGTCGAGGGATTGCTCTCAGCTAACCTCAATTAGGACGAACGTCATGGTAGCCATTGCTTTGCAGTTTCGTTTCCTGCTCCCACACAATATTCTACCGTGGGACGCAAGTGTCCCATCCAGCGGTATTATCTTTCTATCCCCATAGACAGTATGTGTGTGTGTGTGTTTGGATATCCACTGGGAACTTCATTGGATGCTCTGCAAGGTTGATGAGGGTCGTAACTTTCGTTTCTGACTGAGAAACCGCACGCCTCTAAGGCTGTCCTTTCGTGTGAATGTTTTTTTTCTTGTTGCTGAAGTGGTCTCGGTATAGTGGTGAGCGCGTGTGACATCTTCCTCTTCTGCAACATCCATGACACCACATGTGCATGCACACACAGTTGTACAGGATCATGGAACGTTGGTGGGAATCCGTGCGCATGTATGTGGAAGTGTCACACGACACCCCTCTCCCTCTCAATAGCAACGGTAACTCTGGTGAGGGAGAGATATTTGTGCATGCACAATAATACGCGTGGGCTGCAACAGCGGGTATGTACAAGGGGTTCCATTCTCCGCTTAGGAAGTGGAATGGCAACCTACACAGCAGCCCCCTTCTTCCCTTGCTTCTTGCCCTCCTCCGTGACGAAGCGACGCGCACGCTCTAGCACTGCCTCGTCGCGGGTGTTGAAAAGCACCTGGTCATCCTTTTCCGATGGTGAATTGTAACTTGGGTTCATGGCGATGCAGTCGTAGTGGTTGCCAGTGTAGACGACGAAAGCCCGCACACTGTAGTCATTGTCCGTCCCGAATCGCTGCAGGTTTGTGGACTGCAGGTCCAGCGCGACAATCTCCGTTTGGTAGATTTCCGAGAGAATCTGGAGCTCGACCGCGCCACCCCAGCAATCCGACCGGCTCAACCAGGTGGCGTACTGCTCGTTGGACATGGCGAGGGAGTTCTCGTTGTACAGATCAGGCCGTGACCGGATCACGTCCACGCACTGTTGCCTCAACATCGGCCCGTCTGTGCGGCTGCGGCCCCGCAGCACGTACGCACAAGCATGGAACAGGCAGCTGTTGTCTGACGGACACACCCTGCGGGTGAAGTGCGCCTTCTCCGATGCGGGCGGCACGTACTTCTTCCCGCTCGCAGCGACGGTCTGCACGCTCGCCTCACCCTCCTGTAGGGTGAGCATGTCATTGTTGCGCAGCCCAAGGTCCCTCAAGCATTGCTCTGTGCCCGCCTCAAGAGGCTTCGGGGGAAATCCAGTCAACACACGCTGCCGCTCCGGCGGGATACCGGAGAGCTCCTCGAGGTTGAGTTGCACCGCCACCCATGGGGCCTCTGCTTCGTAGTCGACTGTCTGGGGGGCGCTGCTCTTTGGCAAGCGGATTCGCAAGCGTAGCTGGCTCATTGGTGCCCTATGGAAAGTACAAGTCTTGTGGAAGAAATAATGATGAGCGAGACAAGAAATAAAAGGTGTTGTTCAGTGTCAATGAAGGCAGGAGTGAGGGGGGGGGGGGGAGGAGTAGTGGTGGGAGAATATGTGGGTACAAATAATAAGTGAACCAAAAGTAGAATGTGCGGTCCAGTTTCCAGTTCTTTTTCTCTGTAGGGGTGGGGATTGTCTGTGCGTCGTGGATCCCTCTAGCTTGCTCTTCTTACTGGTCTTGAGACGGTAAACACTGCGCGAGTCATAAACCAGGCAACGTTCAGTGTTAAGAGAAAAGTGGAGGTGAGGAAGTGAAAATGGGGGTTGAGATAAGGTAGAGAGGGGGTCGCGCGGGGGCCATGACCCACCTGACGGTGGTATCATATTATATTTCACCAGCAAGAGCATTTATGCATACCTACGGTACACAATTGGCAGATCCCATTCTATTTTAGGTGATCGTGCTGCTGTGATTCCTTGAAATGGTACCCCACGCGAGAAGTGCGAGCCGCTATCATGGGAATGACCGTGTACAAAACGCGATATCAACATCGACGATATCAGCACCAGAGGACATGTAAGGGGACCTTCGTCCGTGTAGTACTGCTTTCTCTTATTGCCATGTGCGTTTTGTTGAATGTTCGTCCTGTGACAAGGGTAGGTTCTACAGCTAGGTTCTGTAGTTCATATCGTACATAATGGTAGTGGCAAAAAACAAAGGATATTTGATAAAGAGGGGAACTCCCTCCAGTTCCTTGCAAGTATGTGTGTATGTGTATGCCAAAAAAAAGGAGCTGATGAGTTTGTGTTATCATGTACATTTCAACATCCAAAGGGAAACATCAACGACACCAAAAGACAGTCCAATAACAGCTCGTCGTGTCAACTCATCATTGTAAAGGGGAAAAAAGGAAGCAACGTGGTAGAAAAGGTAGAAGAACTGTACAGAGAGAACAGAAAGAACAGGGGTTGAAGAGAGGGGGAGGGGAGGTGAATCCTGGGAAACAGAACACATCGCTAAGGTCACAGGAGGAGTCCCCGCCTGTGCGTCAGCGATACAGAAAGTCCGCGTACACGGCTTCCGCATTAGTTACGGAGGTGTCCGAGGTCGGCAACGCACTTAACGCCCTTTTGCATCGCATCGTAGTCCGCGCAGAGCTCGTCGAATGTCGCAGCGTCAGGCTTGCCGTCTGCGGCGGTGATGGGCTCCACCACAGCCTTGTAGAGTGTGGCGCGCTTGGTGAAGACGGCCAGGTTCTCGTCGTACTGCTGCTGCTGAATCTCGTCATTGTCGTCTCGATGGGCCTTCATGTGCAGGGCAATAAACTTCATGGCCGACTCCTCCTCCGTCAGACCCGGATAGCGCGGGCGGACCTTCGCGACCTCAACCATCGCGTAGGCGACCGCGTCGTACAGCCGCCGGCGCATGAACTCCTCGTCGCCGACGGCCTTGCCAGCCACGTACTCCTCCTCCTCGATGGCATTCACCGTGAGCGGACACTTGCGTGCGGACGGCATCGAGGCACCCTCAACGTACTGCCACGGGCGCCGCATGAACCGCTGCTGGCTGACCTCGTCGAAGCAGACGTAATACTCGCCGTCGTACTCCACGACGCAGTCCAGCGAACCAACCTTGGCGAGGGGCTCGATAACCCCGCAGAGTCCAAGACGCTCGCGCGTGTCGTAGAGGAGGACGGGGCAGCAGCCCCGGTATACCAGCTCGAGCTTTCCGTCCGGTGCCACCCGGAGGCGCTCCTCCTCCACGTCGGTGACGATGCGAGGCAGGGCCGGCGGCAGCGGGCGCAGCGTCGACGGGTCAGCCACCTCCTGTGGGTTGAGCAGGAAACGGACGAGGTACACGCGCTTCTTGAAGAAGTAGTACTCGCCGAGGTAGCGAGCGCCGTAGGGTGGGGCACTCGAGTCGATCGCCTCCAGATCCGCCTCCTCCACCCAGCTGTAGGGGCAGTACCACCGGTAGGGTGACATGTTCGCGTGCACAAGGTCCACAGGGTGGTGCGTGCTGTCGAGGTTCGACGGGAAAGCGGCCCACGAACGCAGCTGCGCGTCGCGCTCGGCGTGGGCAATGTCATCGACGCGGTGGACAATGGCAGGCAGGTTGGCTGGGTCGCGGGCGCTATGTGGGCTGGGCGCGACCACCTCAACAGGGACGAGCGGCTGGGCGTTGAGTGCGGCTTGGATCTCGTCGGCCCACTCAATGGTAGACGTCACGCCGGCAGCTGGCGGCTTCGCGGTCATCTTCACACAGGCGTGAATCTGCGGGCACACGTCGCGCAGCCCGGCGATGACCTCCACCTGGGAGGCTGTGCGGGGCAGGTTCAGCAGCACCGCACCCCGTCGTCGCACCTCCGCGCTGGAAAGCTTGGCGACGAGGAGGTCGGAGATGAGGCTCTCGTCCGCGCCACCCTCCATCGCCGCGCTGATGGCAGCGGCGGCAAAGGAACCGAACACATCCGGCAAGCCTGACGCCCAGGTCAGCAGAGACGCCTCGGTGATCAGTACGGCGTCGAGACAGGACGCGATCGCCTCCGCTACCGGCACCTGCGTGCTCACGACCGCGACGCCGCCGGCACGAGCCTTCCTCGCCTGTGAGCTGTTCTGGGGGTACGGCTCCTCCTGGTAGTACCCGTCGTCGGCAAAAACGGAGAGTACCGGCTTCGAGATTGGGAGGTGGAACAGCGGTGGGGCCTCCTCGGCGTAGGTGAGGGGGTTCTTGAGGAAGCGCAGGAGGTTGTCGTCGTCCTTGAAGATGTACAGGCGGCCGTGCAGGATGCCGCACCGCGGTGCCTTCAGCTTCCGCTCCTTGGTCTGCCGCCGCTCGAGGCGCTCCCGCATCTCGTCCAGCTCGTCGGGGTCGATCTCGCTCATTTCCTCCTCTTCCTCGTCCTCGCCCTCGCCGGCATTTGCTGCCGCCGCGGACGGAGAGGGGGCAGCACCGCCGTCGTCGTCGTCGTCCCCGCTAGATGTGCCCTTGCCATCAGCACCGGATTTGAGGTCGGAGGACAGTTGCTCGACAGCAAACGCTGCCTCGTCGTCGTCCTGCTCGCGGTGCGGCCACGTGCACAACCGCCGCTGCCCGCTCCGCTGCATCCACAGCGCGACCGGGTCCATGTAGCCGTACGAGGAGAGGTCCACCTTCCCCGCCTCGAGCATCTTGATCGCTGCTTCGTGCTCGACAACCTCAACCGCGTAGAAGAAGGAGAGACGGTCCGTCAGGTGGCGAGCCAGTGCCGCACCAGTGGCGCGGAGCAACGCCTCCTGCTCGACATTCGCGTTCGGCTTGAACACCGGTACGAGGCGCTCCTTCATAACCTCAATGAACTCGGTGATGGCATCCAGCTCCTCGGCGCGGGCCGTCTCACTGTCCACCTCCGGCTCCTCGCCGCCGTCCTGCGCGCCGGCGCCGTCGCCACCGGCAGCGGCACCGCGCGCCCCCTCCTCCTCGGCATCAGCGTCCTCCTCGGAGACCTCCTCCGGGTCGTCGGCGCCAATATTCCGCCGGCGCCACCGCCGCAGAGCCCGCTGCCGACGGCGCTCCTCCGCTGCGCTCTCCTTCTGGTCGACCCGACGCTGCGTGTTCGCCGTGGCGCTAGAGTTCGCAATGTCGTCCTCCTTTGCCTTCTCCGCAGCGGCCGCCGCCTGGTCCTTCGCGGCCTGCCGTTCCGTGAAGAGCTCCGGCTTCAGCTCTAGGTGGACGACGGCCTCAGGGATGCAGCCCTCGCTGAAGAGAATGTCAATGTCGGCAGGAGAAAAGGCCTGGCTGACCATCGCGTAGCCCTCGCTCTCGAACGGCTCGAAGCGGGTGACGTAGCTCGCCATCCGCAGGTAGGCCTCGTTCAGCCGCTCCTGCGCCAGCTCCGGGTCCTCCGGCTCAAACTCCAGCTGCTCCTGCAGCGCTGCCTCCTTCTCCTCGTCAAAGGCGCCCTCCTCGTCTTCCTCATCCTCATCGTCGAGGTACTCGCCGGCCGCCTCGCGCTCCGCCCGCTCCTCCTCCTTGCGCTCCCGCTCCGCCATCGTGGCCTCGGCCTCGGAGCGCAGCTTCAGCTGCCGCTCCTGGTCGGCGGCAAAGTCGCGGACCGCCTTCAGAGCGGCCGCAGCCTTCTTCACGTACTCGTTGTGCTCGTCGTGGTGCGGGATGAAGATGCCGTTGACGACGGCGCCCTCGGCGGACTGGGCCGCCTCGATGCACTGCTCAAAGAACGTGCGGTCGTAGTGGAAGTTGTGGACGCCGTATTCGCGGCGGAGGCCGGTGGCGAGCGTGCGCTTGCCGCTGAGGCGGGCGCCAATGAGCCACAGGCGCGGCGGCACATCTCGCGGGATGTGCGACGCGGCGTAGCGGAGAGGATCCGCGGCGAAGGTGTTCTTGCACTCTTCCGACGCGAAGCAGTAGAGCTCGCCGAGGAACTCGAGACAGACGTCAGGGAGGCCGCGCACGAGGAGGCGCTGATCGAGCAGCGTCACCGGGCAGTACTCGAGCGTCGCGCCGAACTGGTTCAGGAAGCGGCGGCGCGGACGCAGACGAGGGTCCGGCTTCGGGGGTACCGGCGCCATGCCGAGCACGGGCGGTCCGCGGCGACGACCCTCGCCGTCCTCGTCCCCGTCCTCGTCGCCCATCTCTTCCTCTTCTTCCTCCTCCTCCTCCTCGTCCTCCTCGCTATACATGCCGAGCTCCTCGTCAACTGCGCCCTCGCCCGGGACCGGGGAGACCGGGTGGACCTGCTGCAGAATCAGCCGGCGCGCCCGCACATCCCACGTGTCGCCCTTCTCACAGAGGTCCACGCCAGCAGCGGTGGCGGCAACGGCGTCCTCGCCGCTGCCGGAGTGCGCCGCCTCCTTCTCAAGGCCGTCCTCACGGCTGAGGAAGGTCTCGATGACGTGCACCGTCACTGCCTGCTCGGGGAGGCGACCATCACCTTCCTTGCGCTTCCAGCTCGCGGCGTTCCCGACACGCGGTGCCGCCTTACTGGCCTCGCGAATCTTCTCAAGAAGCGCCTCTGTAGTGGCCGAGACAGCCGTCCCGTCGGCATCGGCAAAGTCTGCCTCCGCGGCCTCCTCACCCGCCTCCTCGCCGGCGGCGCCCCCCACAGGAGGGATGAAGACGGGTGGACGCCGACCCTTGAGAACAACCACGCACTCCGGCAGGCATCGCTCCTCGAGCAGCATCTCGACACGCGCCGTGTTGCCCTCCACGTCGTCCCAGGATGCCATGGTCACAAAGACCGGCACGGCATCCTTGAACTTGTCCTTGGCCTCGGCAATGCGTCGCTCCATCTCGCGCTCCGTCGGCGTCGGGAGCGGGGCGGCGGGCTTCGGTGACTTGGCTGGTGGGGTTGGTTCGGTGATGGAGACCTTCGGGCCCGCACCCTGCGCGGAGTTCGTGCCCTTACCCTTGCCCTTGGGCTTCGCCGCGCTGGCCGGCTTGCGCTTCTTCGACTCAGCCTTCAGCCGCTTCTCCAACCGCTCATCGCGCTCGGCCCACTCCTTCGTCTCGTACTCCTTCCGAGCCGCGTTGGCGGCGGCACGCTGGTTGCGGAGCTCGCAGTAGGCCCCAACGTGCTCGCTGTATTGCGCCAGGGAGAACTTGGTCAGCTGGAGCGTCTCCGCGAGGACGGAGGCCACCTCGCTGTTATCAACAGCGGCGGCGGTCGGCAACACATCCTGCATGCTGTCGTCGACAATGAACAGCACGCGCTGCTGGTCAGAGACGGGCACCTGCGCGTTCAGGTACCGCGGCGGGTTCTCCATAAACCGCTCCAGACGAGCTGCGGAGGTCATGTAGTAGCAGCAGTCCCTGTAGACGCACATGAAGCACGCCGCGCCCTCGACGAGGACGCCCTCGTTGCAGTAGGTCACCGGGCAGAAGCGCTTCCACAGCGGGGACGGCTTACACCCCAGCTCCCCCGCGGCGCCTTCGAGGATGCGGCCTCTCTCCTCCTCGTCCGCGGCGCGGATGGCCTCCGCCTGTGCCTCGCCCCCTTCGCCGCCGGCGTTGACAAGAGCCGGGTTGAAGGGCAGGACAGTTGGACGGAGCCGGAGGGTATCCTCCACGTAGGCGATGATGTCCTCCGCCGAGGAGGTGGCGTCCATGGACAGGAACCGGCCAAGCTTCTCCGCGGCGAAAATTGGGTGGGACCAGCACGGCACCGCAGCGGCGAGCTTCTGCGCCTGCGTCATCGCGGCGTCACCCCACGTGGTGCTGTGGTCGGTGGGGGAACCGCTGAACGCGCTGCGGCCGAGCTGGATGAGGTGCTGCAGGAGCACCTCAAGATCCCGCTGCTGATGCGCCTCCTGCTCCTCAGGCGACTCCTCGTCCGCCTCGCCGGTGCCGCTGCCCATCGTCGCTGCCGCGGCTGCCTCCTCCTCCTCCTTCTCGGCGTCGAGCTGCGCCAGGATCTCCTCCGCCTCGCTGGCCTGCTGGCGGGCCTGCTCCATCTCCTCCTCGGGGGCGTCGCCGCCGTCCTGCTGGAGGCTGTTGAAGTGGTCAATGATCTCCTTGCACGACTGGCGCATCTCCTGCGCCTCCAGCTCCCGACGGGCCTTCTCCGTCTCGGCGGCCATCTTCGCCTCCTGCACGGCGAGGGCCTCGGCGAGGGCGCCATCAGAGCGCTCCCGCCACTCCGCGGCCAGGGCCGTGTTGGCCTGCGTGAGTTCCAGAAAGACGGCCGGCACCGACTCCTCGGTGAAGCCCGCGGCAGTGAGGAACTGCTCCAGCTCCTCACGACCAGCCGCGGCGCCCTCGCCTCCTGGAAGCGTGGCGACCGTGTCGCTGAAGACGAAGCCGCGGAAGACGCGCGTGGACTCCTTGGCGAGCTCCCGGCGGATCAGCGCGGCCTGCGTCGCGAGCGGGATCGCGCGACGCTCCTCCACACACGCCAGGATCTCCCGCTCCAGCGACACGGTGGCCTTACCCTCCTCGCCGTCCTCCTCGTCGTACTCCTCCTCAATGCCGGCGGCGACACCAGCGGAGGCGGTGAGGAAGGCGTGGGTAGCGAGCTCCAGCACATCCAGGTGCACGCAGTGCAGGTGCTTCGCGAGCGCCTGCCCCACCCTCGTCTTACCCAGCGCACGATCACCGTAGATGACGATGCGGTTTGGGGTAGCTGCGTCCGGGAGCACCTCGAGCGTGCGGTGATAGGGACGCAGCTCGTCAGCCATGTACAGGTCCTCTGGGTTATCCAGCGGCTTCCGCGGCAGCTGGGACTCAAGGAGACTCATGTTGGCACCCTCCAGGGAGAGGTGCGCAGTCGCCTCCTCAGCCGCCACTCCGCACGCCACCGCGGTGAGGTTGAGAAGCTGTCCAAGGTACTCCGAGGCGTCGCGACGACGCGCGTAGCGCCGGCAAATGTCTGACACGGCACGACGGAACTCCTCCCGACCGAGCTGCCCCTTTTCGTCCAAATGTGCGTAGTACAAGTAGGCGGCCGCGGTGGCTGAGCGCACCTTGGTCGCATTTGTGTAGTGGAGCATGAGGAACCACACAACGACGCGGGAGAAGTCCTCGAGGCTGAGGACATCATTATCAGTCGTGCAGACAGCCGCCCAGAGACGGGCGAAGCTGACGGGGTAGGTGCTGTGTGTTGCGCAGGGCACAAAGTCACAGACAGGGTTCCGCAGCCGCACTGCCTTTGGCAACCCTGGGCTCATCGTCTGGTGGTTGCTCAGCCGCAGGGCCTGCGCAGGCTCCAGTAGCACAATCGGTGCCTCGTCCGTTGTCACACAGTCGATGAGCTGATTGTTGAACAGCTTCAGCGTCCGTTCTGCCGCGGCAGGATCGGGGATCTCTTGGCGGATGGTCTCGTACTCGGGAATCCACTTGGCCGGAAGCTCGTCTAAGAAAGAAAAGAGATCAGTGTGTGTATACATCGTTTGCTTGGGAGCTTCCGCCGTGCCAACCTCCCCTGCAACGGCGGTGTCGGCGTCTTCCGTGGTGGGGTTGCTATGTGTCGCCATGTAGAGGCAGTGGACAACCAACTTCATCTCCTCCCACGGGAGCTCGAGGCCCGTCAGGCGGGTGTAGGTGCGGCGCGGGCCATTCTCCTCGCCCTCCACCTCCTCTTCAGCCAGGTGTGCCCGCAGTGTCGACACATCGGCGTCCTCGCCGCAGGCCTCCACAAACGCAGCGTGCACGGTCGGCAGCGCGAACCACAGCCGGTCGCGGATGCCCTCCATCGACCGCTGTGCCACCTCTTCGTCGCGCTTCGACACCGCCACGCTGAGCGACGCCCCATTGGCCGAGGAGCTGGCGCTCCTCCGGCGCTCCTTCGACGCGCTATTCTTCCTCGACTTCTTTTCCTTCTTCATCATACAACGCGGTGGTAGTGTGTGATGTAGCTATGGTCCAAAGGTATTTTTTTGTGTGTTTCCTTGTTGTGGAGACGCCCAGTCGTCCACCTCCTCCGTCTGGAGCAGCGGTGTGACAAGGGAAGAAAGAGGGTCGATGCTGCCTTCTCTCGATCAAAAGGCACGCTTAAGAAACGCAGAAGCTGATTTCTATATTCAAGAAGCTATAAATCAACAGAAGAACAGACGTTCTTAAAGAATGCCACGGCAGAACAACAACAGCGGTAGCCGGGCCTATACCAAGAAAATGGTAGATCTCCCTTCTACACAGGAGGGGGTGGGGGGGATGAGTTCCGTTGAAAAGGCCACGCCAAAGATGAAACAGAGAGAAAATAAAATAGTTGCTGACACATGTGTCTGTGTAGAGAGAGGGTGCCTCTCGTGGGGTCTATTATTCATCTTATGTGCATGCATCACAATGCTTGGCGCCTTCGCTCCTGCCCAGGCGGTGCATAATCGGGGAAGAAAAATAGTAACGCGACTTGGTAAAGGAAGGTACCTCCTCGACATGATTCCAAGTATCTGATTCCCGCCTGAGCGCGCAGTTCATTATTTTATATCTACTTCTGTTATCCCCCCGCATCAGTCAGCAATCAGGAGATCAACACGCAACAGAAAACAAAGGGATAAATGAGACGGATATTTGGTTAGCCAACAAATAGAAACGGGGCGTAACCCCCGAGAATGAGTCGGGCAATGACGACTGGGAATCCCGAGGGGAAGGGGAAGGGGGGGGATGGAGGTAAATGGCACCTTTCAGTCTATTCCTCTATCTCCGGCGGTTCCGGAATGTTAGCGCCAAGGATCCACTCTGCACGACGAAGAAGCGCGAAAAGTGCCTCGACGGCGGTGGTACGACCTCCCACCCCGGCCACAGCGAGAGCGGAGACTGCGTCCTCGAGCGCCTTTGCGTCGAGGTACAGTTGCACCGTCATCTTATCCCGGTCGGTCGCCGTCTCCGCGGTAGGACGCTCCGCGTGTCCGCGAACAGCAGCGGTGGGGCTTCCGTCAACGAGTCCCTCCCCGCCGCTGCCACTGGCAGCGCTGGCCACGGTCTCCTTCTTGCGGCGCAGCTTCTCCCAGCTCTCCTCGGTCTTTTTCGCGGTGATGAGCGTTTCGCGAGCGAGGACGGTGAACTGCTCCGCGACGGCGTCGACAATCCGGTGGACCATCTCAGCCAGGCTCGGCGTAGGCACGCCACTTGCCACAGCTGCCCTGGCGAAGCGGACGATCGGCTCCGTTACACTCGACACGTACCACGACGGCGCCGTGGGGAGGGGCTTCTTCGTGTGCGAGTACGCCGACCGCACAGATTTGGCATTCTGTAGCGCCGCCATGCTCTCCTCCACAACGCTGTGGGTCATCAGCCGCTGAGCCTCCTCCACGCAGTGGTTGCACACGCGGCTGGCCAGGACCTCTAGCACGCCGTTGGCTGCCTCGCGTAGCTCGGCCGCCGCTGCAGCGCTGCCGGCGTTCGCCGCAATGGCGCGATGCATCGATAAACGGAGGGGTCCATCATCGGCAGTGGCCGAACGCGCCAGCACCGACGCATCGGCCATGAGCCGCGCCAGCAACGCGACCGCGTCCTCGGTGGACATGGTGTCCTCGCTGCCGCCGCTCTTCTGCGACTGCTGCTGCGCGCGTTCGAGCGACTCCTTCACATATGGCAGCACCGTCGCAGAGACCTCCTCCGCGCTGGTCACCGACCTGCGCAGGAACTTTTGCACGCACACCAACAGGAAAACATCCTCGGAGAAGAGCCGTGTCACTTCCTCGAACAAGCTAGCAAAGACCTCCAGACCGAAGGTCGGCACTGCGGCCTTGGCCGCCGCGTCCCCCCTGCCCGGTGCCCGTAGCAGTGCCGCGACAGGCTGCCGTGACCGGTACGGTGTGATGGCGACCTCCATACGCTTGCCCATCTCGTTCAGGCGAACCGCAGCATACACGTCGACGTTCCATTTGTGGTTCCACATGATCACGTCCAGGGACTGGCGAAGCGTGTGAAGCTCCTCCGGTGTCACGCAGCACTCCTCAGCCAGCGCCAGCAAGCGGTAGGCGGCCTTATACTTGCGCAAAAAGGCGTCGGGGATGCCCACTTCGTAGAGTGTCACCAGCTTCTTCACCAACACCTCGCACAACACCGGCCACAGAATGTTGGCGGCGGGGTTGAGCGGCATCTCCGCCGAAAAGCAGCGGCGCAGCAGCGGAAAGAAGACGGTCACGCTGCCGCGCAGCTCCCTCTCGAGACGCTCCAGGAGCCGAACAGTCTCGTCAGTGCTCTGCCGCGCCTGCGACGCGGCTTTCCACGGGAGCACCCTCTCCAGAAATGGACCCAAGACCGCCTCCCTGA
This sequence comes from Herpetomonas muscarum, assembly GCA_000482205.1. Taxonomy (NCBI): domain Eukaryota; phylum Euglenozoa; class Kinetoplastea; order Trypanosomatida; family Trypanosomatidae; genus Herpetomonas; species Herpetomonas muscarum. The sequence continues at coordinate 18,248 of AUXJ01005009.1, forward strand.
ACATGGTACAGAAAGCATCCGTTGCGCGCATTTTTGCGTAGATTTGGGTGACATCCTTCAATCCTCGCATCAGCCCCGCGGCCTCGGGGTTGTCCAGGAAGCAGGAAAAGAGGTTCTCGAACAGAACCCGCAGCAAGCGGAACACGGCAGCCCTCGCCTCGTCGGCGCAGGCAACCAGCTCCTCTCGCTCCTTTGTGCGCTGAGACAGTGCCGGCAGCATCTTTGTCGCCGCCTGCAGTTGCCGCGTTGAAAGCGCAACAGCCTCCACCCGCTCAAGAATAACAGACGAGGTGAGCTGCGTCGTCACCGCAACAGCGTCGACAGCGCCCGCACCGTCGCGACCCGACGGACCAGGGGACTGCTGCGTTGAGACAGAGGACGCGCGAAGGGGACGCGCAGGTGTTCCGGGTGAGCGGGGTGATGCCGCCGCCGCGTTGGGAGCTGCAACTGTGGCGCGCGCGGACGCCAACGCCGTCTGAATCATGGGCGTGATCTCGTCCTCCACAGACGCAGCAATTTCCTCATACAGCACGAGGCACTTGAGGAAGCTCACGTCGAAGACCCGCTCCTCCTCCATGTCACTGGCGTGGCGCAGCTTCACATCTACAGCGTCGGCAGCGGTGGCCAGCTGCTCGCACGCCGTGGTGGTCTTCTTGATCGCGGCTACTAGAGGCCGCTCGACATACTCCAGCTCGTCCTCCATCCCTGACAGCCGCGCCGACACGTCCACAAAAGCCGTGTGCATGTCATTGTTGACGTGGTGGGAAATCTTCTCCTTGATGTAGTCCATGTAGAAGGTCAGATCTTTGCACAGGTCCTCGAGCGTGACGCCGTGGCTAACCTTGCTGTCGATGAACGCCAGCGCATCAAAGTCATGCATGACAGCTCGCGCCGCACCGACACCTGAGGCCCCATCAGCTGCACCACCCACGTCACGTTCACTGTCACTGTCGTCGTCGTCATCATCGTCGACGCTCACGCCGAACTCGTGCTCATAGAAGCACAGTTGGATGAGCTGCAGCTGCTGCAGCTGCTGCTCTGCCGTCGCGGGGTCCATTTCTGATTCCGTTGTGTTAGCGACAACCGCAGCCCCGTCGCCAACGCTTACCGCGTCGTCGCCGAGGGCTGGAGCCAGGGGAGAATCCTTGTCCATTGCGCTAGTAGATATATGTGTGTGTAATAATGGTAGAAGAATTATGCGAGTTGTTTTCAATTGATGCGCATACACAGACCAAAGAGCGGACCAGCCAGTTCCGCAGGTCAAAGAGTAAAAGAGAGCCGCGTACGCGAGGATAGACAGGAGGCACCACGGACAAATTGGGAAGCGCCCGGTGGCTACAAGTGGAAGGGAAAACAACGATATATATCTATATATAGCAACGCTCAATGTAAGCAGTGACTACTAAGCGGATAGCAAAGAGAGAGAGAGAGTAGCAACCAGTGTACTTGATTCCCCACATGCATCAGGTGTTGGCAACTGTTGATGAAATAGTGGAACATCCGTAAGTATCGCGTAAAGAGGGGAATGATGCATTTTGAGCGCTGCCTCAGAATAGTCACCCAGGGGTGAAAGCAGAAGGGCAAGCAGGGAGTGCAAAGAATAAATCTTCTACGTTTCCCACACATCACCCCCCCCCCTCTTACTCAAGTAGTGATCCTCGCAGACAACATTGCAGCTGCATGCCCATCGACACAGTTCATGCCCATGGGGTCCCACTCGCCCCCTGCAACATATTAGGGGGGGGGGGGGGGAAGGAGTGTCAGTAGCGCTCTCTCTTCCTCTCCATTTTTTCTTAATCTCTCATACTCGTCCGTACTGTATACGAGTGTCTGCGTTTATGTTTCTGGCTCTGACTGTGCCTCAAGCTTGGAATCAGTTTCCAGAACTGCAATTGTGTGAGAAGAAAGAGAACAACAACTTCATTATCAGCACCCGTGTGCCTAACAAGGACAACATCATGTTACACACCCGCCGTTGCGCCGTCGCGCTCGCCGCCCGCAGCGGCCGCAGCGACGCGCGCCATGTGCCGGGCCTTTGCCTCGCCGCTGGCCACCTCCTCCTGGAACCGCTCCCGCGCCTCATGGTGGCGCTCCTCCCGGAGCCACGTCCAATTGCCGCGGGTGTTCTCCTTCGTGCGCGGCTGGTACACGGCGTTGCCGAACTGCCAGTCGAGGTGGTGCATGCGCTCCCACTCGCGCAGGACGGCGTCGCGGTTGTCAGTCGGCAGCGCGTGCGTGAAGCCGAGCTCCGGCTGCAGCGGGTGGCTGCGCATCACTGCCCGCGCGGCCTCGGTGATCGTCGCATGCGGCGCCGGCCGGGCAACTGTGACGTGCGTCAGGACAAAGTCAATAACGCTGGCGACGCTGCGCAGCTCCTTGCGGTCCTCGGAGGTGATGGACAGGCGGAAAATGCCCTCGACGACTTGGTTCAGAACGCGCTCGCGGAGGGTGTCCTCCTCAAAGACGAAGCTCTCAATGATGCGGCGCTCCGGCAGGTCGGACAGCGGCTTCCCCTCAAAGTCAAGCCGGCGCAGCTCGTACCCGTCGCGCTGCGTCTCGGTGAAGATGACCTGCGTCAGCTTGTCCATCAGGTAAACCTTGATCTCGTCGTCGTCCATGCTCAGCACCACGTTGGTGAACTCGTCATCCCAGGCGGGCGGGCGGATGCCCTGCGGCTTGGGCGGGACGTAGCCCTCCGGGGGGACATTGGGGAGCCACGGGTACTGCGTGTACCACCACTTCCATGCAAAGGCCGACGTGCCGCGAGTGAGGCCGACGCTCTCGGGGTTGAAACGCTCCTTCACCGGCAGGGGGCGGTGGGAGTGGGACTGGTCCCACTTGCTAATGCCCTGTGCCTCCCGCTGCCAGCGGTTCAGCTCCAGGTACTTGTGCATGTGCGGACGCGGCTTACGGAGCACATTCTTGTTGGTGGACCGCAGCAGCGGCGTAGTGCGGTTGAACAGCATCATTGCTTCAAAAAAGAGATATTGCCTAGGGTGATTCTAGCAAGTCGGTTGTTTTTTTAGCGGCTCCGCTCACGTCAATAATGTCTCCACAAGAGGTGCGCTGTCGCAGCCCGAAAAGGTGTATCTCCTTTAAAAAGAGAATCCAACACGTTGCTAACGGTGTTTAAATGTACAGAACCAGTGGCACGAAAAGTCCCTTTTACACTGCACCGCTACCCTATGAGAGACACACGCACGCAGAGAGGGACGCACGGGGTGGTAGTGTGCGACTACAAACAATCCACTTCTTTATGCAAAGGTGTTTGTGATTCAATAGAGAAAGGAGGGGGGGGTATGGGAGGAGAAAAGTAGAACAATGGTCATGATCCATTCAACGTGCATTCGATTAATGTGTTCTCAAGACAAAATACATCGACCATACCTCCCTTGCCGTCAGAGAGACAACCAGGTTCAACCATGGAGAAAACATAACCCCCTGGAGCTAGCCATAAACATTGTGACGATCATTGCGTTTGCTAAACATGACCAGTCTAGCCAGGACCTTCATCTTTTCCATATAGGTCAGAACACTTTCATCCAACCGTTTGCCTTCTGTTTTAGCTTTGTTTCCTGTGGAGCCACTTTTTTTTGATGGTTCTCTGTTCATGTTCGCTGCAAGTACGAAGGCTTCTTCACTCTCTCTCGTGATCCGTCCAGCGCCGTCGTGCAACACTACTCCGCCCGACCTGTAGAAGGGCAGGAAAGGGAGGGAAGAGTCACAAAAAGTCGCGGAAACTCCAACACAACAGGAGTTACGATAGGTAGATCAGCAAATAAAAATGATAATAGAAGAACATGCCAATGTGTAGAAAAAAAATGGTAACGGCGACAGGAAAAGGATAACAGAAAACGTAACAGAACATTAAAACAAAAAAAATGGTTATCAATTAGAATAAAAGAGACAAAATTTTGGGTGAGGGGGGGGGGGGACGACCATGAAAAAACAATGCGACTGTATACTTGACGTACGGGTCTTCCTCTGTATAATGGAAGTTCAACGATACCCACATCTTACCCGTAGTCGGATGGCAGTGTATGAGTATATATGTGGTTGTGAGGACGACCAAAAAAGACGTCCGTGATTTTTTTATTTTGCGTGTCTCTCTCCCCGACTGTACTGTAGTACGTGTGTGTCTATATGACAGATTCTTTTTCTTTTTTTTGCCACCATCCAAATCCCAATCTTCCATATAGCTATGTGATGCACGCGAGACAATTTCCACCAACCAACGCTAACTGAAAACATGCGTCAGCGGATTCCTTCTCATCCCGGGAGGTGCTGGTCAACGAGACAATGGCTATGGATTGGAGGGGTAGGTGGTGGATGGCAAACGTGAGAACAGAGAATGTTCTTAGAGAAGAAGCTGCTCGAGCTGCTTGGCGAAGCCCTTGGTCCGCTCGTCCTTGCCGTTCGCCTCGATCCACTTGCTAACCGCGTCGTTGGGGAGGAGATCGCGGTTGCTCAGCTCGAGAAGGAAGTCCGGCACGATGTCGCGCATGAACGGGCGCTGGTTGGCCGCCGCGGTGCAGTCAAGCGTCTTGGTGGTGTCCTTGAGCTCGGCGTCGCTGCCGCGGGCCTTGATCCACTGGTCCAGCATGCTGGACCACACCTCGAGGAACTTCTCTTCCCACGTGCCGGACTCGCCGTCGAGCGGGATGAAGAGGGCGTCCAGGTAATTGCCGGAGCGCGCAATCACGTCGCGCAGCATCACGTGGAAGGTCAGCGTCTTGGTCGCCACGACGCGGGAGACAAAGCGGGAGAAGACGCGCGGCACGTCCTCCTGGTACCCGTTCGCGATGGCATCCGCAAGGAACCACGCGTAGCCACGCGCAACGGAGCTGGGGTCAATGAGCGTGGGGTTGTCCAGCGCCGCGCCGAACGTCGTGCGGTCGTCCTCGCTGCTGCTGAGGCACATCTTCTTGGTGGCGGCGTACACGGCGCACATGATGCACGACGGCTTCTGCTCACCGGGCACCACCGTCGCAAGGTCAGCCGCAGCGCTGGCCCAGTCCTGGTCCGCATGCGCATCGCGCATGATGCTGAGAATCCTCTTCTCAACCTCTGCCGTGAGGGCCGGCGGGGGCTGCGCGAGGGCCAGAAACTTCTTCTCCTCCTCCGTCATCTCCGGCACCGCGCCGGGGAACGGCGGCGGGGGCGGCTGGCTCGCGTCATTGAAGGCAGGGGGCATCGGCGCGGTGGGGTTCACGTACTTGCCGCTACCGCTGTCCGCCTGGCGGAGGTCGTTGAAGCTGGTGGGGCGCGGGTTGCGGCGCGCGCCGGCCATGGGGTTGCTCTCCACGTTGCCGGGGCCACGGCGGCCGCCGGAGCCGTCCTGGTGCTGCATGCTCGAGGTGCGCGGCATCGTACGCTGCTGCGACGGCTGGGACGGCTTCGGCGCGCTCTCCGTGGCGGTGGAGGAGGTGGGCAGCGGCGTCTCCCTCTTCTCCCACTTGTTAGCGCGGAGCTCCAGAAGGTTCTGCAGGAGGAAGCGAATACGGATGGAGAAGGCCTTGTCGGTGGAGAACTTCCCAATCTGCTCCCAGATGCCGTCGACAATGCCGGCCATCACCGCCGCATCAAACTTGGGGCCGATAACCATGAGGAGGTTGTAGACCAGCTCCAGATCAGCGTCGGAGGCGGTCGTCTTGGTGGCCTCGAGACCCCAGCAGACTCCCAGCGCGTAGGAGGCGATGATGACAACGACGCGGTGCGGCACCACGTTCTTGATGTAGAGCTCGCCAATGAACTTGGTGTTCGCCATGTTCTGCTTGCGGAGGTGCTCCTCCGCCTCGGCGCTCTCCGGGATGCCCTGCTTGCTGAAGCTCTCGTAGAACTCCTGGCAGCGAAGCACGGCAACGCGGCGCACAAACGAGCCAATCGTCACGGAGTCCTTCGTGTTGGGGTGCTGCTGCATCATGTGGTTGTGGAGAATCTCGCGCGTGGCGTCAAGGCGCTTCATCAGCTCAGCGTCCTTCTCCGCCTTGGCGGCAACCTCCATCTCGTAGCTGGCGATGCGGGCAATGAGGCGAGCGTACAGGCTCGCGAACACCGGCTCCGCGACGGCCTTCGCGAAGATGATGTTCACCGCACCCTTCAGAAGGGACAGGTCGTACACCAGCTCCTCGGTCATCATCTCCTCAGCGATAGCGTCAAAGTTCTTATCCGTCAACTTGTTGAGGGCGCTCTGAAGGCGGCGCAGCTCCAGCTCCTCGGCGTCCATCTCAGCCTTGTCGCGAACGCGGAAGCCATTCTCGGACATGACCAGCTTGGGCACCACAGACTTCTTCAGCTTCTCCAGCCGGGCCTCCATCAGCAGACGCAGGACGGAGAACTCCGGGGTGGGGATGTCGGTCCAGGTGTCACGGAACGCAAGCATGTCCGCCAGCGTCATCTGGTTCTTCGGCTTCTCCTCCTTCTGCGCCTGAGCGCCACGGGGCTTGAACAGCATTTTCGCCGGGTGGTGGTACTGTCTCTTTCTTTTTTATGTATAGAGATGTAGTGAGTGAAGGAAACAGGTAGGATTAAAACCTCTGATGGTAGGAGATTGCTGTTTTCTGATTCCGCGACAGTTTGCTGTGTTTGTCAATAGCTTTGCAACTCCTAGTTCTGCAAGCTCTCTTCTTCGCCGTTGTGGTTAGTCACTGCTCGTGTCTTTCAGGAAATCAAATGAATACGAAAAATAAATACACTATGTTCGGCACACACAATGTCAACTACTTCAACAAACAAACCCTTCAAAACTTTAAATCTTTAAATTATGTATAAATCAGCACAGCCAACGACGCGAGTATATATGGGTGGGTGGGTTTTTTTTGGGGGGGGAGATGTGAACAAGAACGTTAAGGAGGCACGCATGTACGCGCAGTGGCTTTCCGACGTAGATGGTGATCCTGCAGGGAATGCAGTGACTTCGACGAAGGCGTGTTCACTCATGACGGTAAGAACCCAAAGGTATTTTATTTCATATACATGACAGCCTCCCCTGTAACGGTGAGTGAAATTTTAACGATATCCAATCCAAAACATGTGGGTGTGAAGGGGGAGGGGGGAGGTGAGCAGGTTCGAAAAAAAAAGAGCAAGGTAGGAAACAATGGGATGAGAATGAGAAGTTAAGCTCTGAGTCACAACTACAGAGCAGAAACGATTCGTGAATCTTGTGGCGTCCGTCTATTTTTTGTTAGTTTTCAAGCTTTTTGATGTTTTGCAGGGGAGAAGGAAGCAGGGAAGCAGGGAGGTTGCTAGATGACACTCCCTCCACCATCACACGCCGACGGCGCCATGAGGGCTACCAACTGCCTCGCTGTCACGGTCACCTCGTATAGCTGCTGGCGTGTGTGAGTCTCCAACGCGCTGTTCTCCTTTGACACACGTCGCAGCTCCCGTGCGATGGCTACGCTGCTACGACCGGCAATGAGGCTGCGCCTCACCTCCTTCGTGTACATGGAGCTGAGATGATTACCGCTGTCGACACCGAGAGAAGGGAAGGTTTGCAGTGTTGGCGGTGCACATTGGTGGGGACCACGGGACAGATGTGCAGCAGGGACCTGAAATCTGGTGGGTCCATCGCCGACGCGTCTTTCCGCATCATGAGTCACGCCACACGCACGAGGTGGCATATCCGAAACCTCATTCGCCAAGCTTAATCTACCGCCTAGTGTCCTCATACCGCCGTTCTGTACTGCAGGTGAATTAGTGCATGGTGCTCGAGTACTTTGGATTGCTCCTCTGTATCTGTGTATTAGGTAGGGCACATCTGACGTGTCCATCCTAATGATGTGTCAAAATATACAGTGCGCGTCTGTGGTTATTCAAGAGGAGTCGATTCGGAAAAAAAAATCCAGGTGGAAGGATTCGTTCTGAGACATACAGGCAATAACTCCTTTTCAAGCACGCCAGACTAATGACGGGGTGCACAGCAAAGCATAGGGGCATCGTTGAGTATGACACGTGTGTATATGTCCCACTACCTCTTTTTTTTCCCCCTTTGAACACATGCATAGTTGTCTAAGTATGTTTTTCCTTTGTTTGTCGATAACTCGTTTCTACACTACCCATTTAGTGTTGTCCCGTAGAAAAAGTAGAAAGGGGTGGGGGGAGGTAAATGGATAGGATCAGGGTGCAGTTCCCATGCAACGAGCACACGCAGATTGGCGAGCTGTAGCAAACAAAGATGTATAGATGGGCAAAAGCAAACATATCAGAAGCGACGAGAACATATATATATAAGGAAAAGAAAATGTACGCACACACAAGTAAATGGAAAAAAAAATGACAAGGGCGTTAGCTGACAGATAGAGAAAGGGGGGGTAACAAATAGGAATGGTATACAAACATCAAGCAATTGAAGCACGTGTTGTCAGCGACTGGGTCCCAAAGCTGCATATACGTATACATATATATATATATATATATATATGACGAGCAATGAAAGTAAGGGACTAGGTGTTCAGCTACCACAACCGTAATAGGACCCATTAGATTTACCGAGGGAAAAGGAGCTGAAATGAAGATGAGAAGAAGAATGGGCCACGAGAAAGGAAGATGTAAGCGTGTGCAGAGACACGCCGCTAGCTGTCTTGGGCGGTGCCAAGGTTCGCCCAGTATTCATCGCCGTATTTGTTGAGTTCTGCCGTCTTGAACTTGATGCGATGGGCTCGCCGCACCAGCTCCTTCGCGTCCTTACCGTCCTGCAGTGACTTTAGTGCGGGCAGCAGCTCGTCAAAGTCCAGCGCGAGGAGCCGCTTCTCCTCCCACTTCATCAGCGCGATGCCAGTGCGGAAGATAATCTTCCACCCCTCACTGAAGAAGATATCCCAAATGCGGAGCAGTGCACGGAAGGGGAAGTGGTACACAAAGAGAGTCATGAACCACTGCGAGGCGTAAAAGCTCGGCTCAATCTGCAGCTCGTTGAGGCGCCGGCTAAGCTTCGGCAGGATGCGCGCCAGCAGTCGCTTCAGTTGGTAAAAAAACTGGTGCAGGAGCGGGAAACCGGGCTGAAACAGCTCCCGCATCTTGTAGCGACCATTGTACATGAGCGAGTGAAGTGCCCAGAAGCACTCCTCTTCGGCCATTTGCGTCGAGAGGGCCCCGACGATGAACGCCATGCCCTGTGTGTAGCCCACCTCAGGATCGCAGCCGGCGTAGGCGTGCAGAACGTTACGCAGGAACGTCTGCCCAACGCCGCCCTCGTCCTGGAAGAGGACGTGATTCGGGAAGGTGCGGGTCAGGTCCCGCCCAAGCACCTCATCAACCTCCTTGTCGCGCAGCTTCTTCTCCCGCAGCGCAACGTACACCCCAGCATTTTCGCTGGACATCATCTCCTTCCGGGACCCAATGAGCAACTGCCACGACACCCCGCGTAGACGCCCCGGGATACCCTTCCGGCACCGCTCCTTCAGTTTTGCGTGCATCTTTGTGTTTGTGCGGTCCCAGTCCGCGGCCATATTCGCCCACTTCACCTCGCGCCGCGCCACCTGCTTGCCGTCGATCCTGCGAATGAACTTTTCGTCCTTCGCCTTGGCGTCTTCGTCAATCACAAAGCCGAACTCGTCGACAAACTTGCGCTCCTCCTCGTCGTCCTCGTCGTCGTCCTCGGTCGCGGTGGCCGCGTGGCGGGGGGAGCCGAACTCGGAGCCGCCATTGTTGCCCCCGTCGTCCTGCTCGTCATTCTCCGTGTCGGAGTCACTCCTTCCTGTCGGCGCCACCCGCAGCTGGCTCTTTGATTGCGACGCCAGCGGCTGCGGGGAGACGGTGCCCTTCTTCTTATCCCTGCACAGGTTCTCCGGAACAAGGGGCTTTTCCCGCAGCGGCCCGGAGTAGGACATGCGCTCGACGTCCTGGACACTGCTTCCCACCTTACCATATGACGCGTGAGCAGTCGGCGGCCCTGCAGACAGCGGATCCGCGGAGTCCTGGCACACTTCTCCGGCCGCGGCAGCCGCGCCCGCCGAGTCGGCCATTCCGTTGTTCTCCCCGACTACAACAGGGGGCAAGCTAGAGGCGGTGGAGTTGCCAAGGCCAGCGATGCGGTTGTTGAATTTCGGCGTGACATCCTCTCCTAATCTGTCGGGGGAATGCGTCACCGTGACCGTTGTCAGCGGCGCCGCGAGAAGTGGCGCCGCAGCAGCGCCTGGTTCTCCGGCGGTGCAATTGTGTGCGCCCCCAATCTGGGCGGTTGTGGTGATGTTGAGGGTGCGATCCTCGGCAAAGACGGAGTCCTCGGTGCTTGGCCGCCCATGGTCGTCAGGCACCCAGCTATCCTGCAGAAACACACTGGAGTCCTCCATCAGTCGCTATCCACACAGAGACACCACACGAGTTCTAGGATGAAGATGTGGGGATGGCTGAATAACTACACCGATAGAAAGACACGGCTGATGAGAAAGCCTCGGAATGTCGGTGTGACCGGATGAGTCTGTACCTGTGTGCGCGTGAATACCTAACTGTATGTCTGCAAACGTAAATGGGGGGGGGGGGACGAAACAAAAGGATTATGAAACAAGCACATGGGAGTTGTGATCTGTGGCGCGCGTGTCAGTCACGGTCAAGATGTATTTATCTTGCATTATCCTGACAAATTTTCTATTTCTCCGCCTTTCACTGGATACAGCGATGCCCGCGAAGAAAAGCTGGGAACAAATACGTTTTTTTATTTCTTGCTGTTTCATTCAATGATAGTACAGGTGGTGGTGTGAGTACGCGCCGTATCACGCAGGGAGGCGCTCAATTGGGGGGAGATGAAGGAGGCCGTGCTACCACACCCCCCCCCCCCCCCAATTCACCCAACCCCTCCCTCGAGATAAATGCAGCGCGAGCGGATGTAGACTCCTCATAGGAGATGGACTACGTCGCTGGTGAAGGAAGGGGGGAGTGGGGAGAGTATAAAAGATGGCAAGCGAAACTAACGAAAAGAGAAACGGACGGACATGGTGAGACTGAACATGTTCATGTGCGTTCTTTTGTGTTCCTCCTTGACGCATTACATCGCCCTAAATTTCTTTGTCAACTTGTTGACTTGCTTTGTTTTGAACTTTACCTTGAGAGCAGTTTTCAGCAGCTTCACTGGTTCCTTGTCCTCTTGGATGTTCTTCAGCTCCATGAGAAGCTCCGACTCGCCTGGCTGCGCCATGAGGTTCTTCTCGTCCAGCAACAAGAGTGCCAGCGCGACGCGGTATATGGGCTTCCACCCCTCGCACAGAAACATGTCCCAAATACGACAGACGAGGCTAAAATTCAGGTAGTAGGTGAAGGCGGTGAGGAACCAGTGCGTTGCGAAGAAGGACGGGTCGATTGAGCAAGTGGCAAAGCGATTGCGCAGCTCCTTCGATTGCCCCTTGAGGAGATTGTCGAGCACAAAGAAGCAGCACCGTAGCTGGGGGAATCCTGGCTCATACAGGCCCTCAAACTGATACGGGGGACTTTCCATTAGCGCGCAGAGCGCCCAGAACGTGTCCTCCTCGCGCTCCAGCTGCAGCAGGAGCGTCGCTGCGAGAAACCCCATGCCCTGACAGTAGCCGACCAAGGGGTTGTAGTTCGCATAGGCCCTCAATATGTTTCGTAGCATCACCTGGCCGGTCTTGGGGCCGGCCGCCTCAAAGAGGTGGTGGGTCGGGAACGTGCGATCCAAATCGCGGTCAATGACACCCGCTACGTCCTGGGAGTCCAACGGTTTGTCGCGCAGTTTGCTATACTTGCCCTTCTTCCCCGGCATCGTGCTCGAGCCGTAGGTCCCCAACATGAGCTGCCACACCTTGCCACGAAGAGGGTCCGGGATGCCCTCGCGACAGAGCGCTTTTCGCTTCGCCACGCTGACAGCCTCCCAGCTCTGCTTATCCCTCGTTATTGTCTCCCACACGCGCACCGACGACGCGGGAAGGGCGTTCTCCCTATTGTAGCGGTCCTCAGCGGCCTTCTCCAATGCTGTAACGCGGAACCCGTAATTGTCGAGGCACGTGCGCTCCTCTAGCCCGCTCCGTGCTGCATTAGCCATGTCAGGGGTGGAGGGGTTTGAACCCGTGGGCTGCGTCGATGCCCCCTCCGCAGCAGGGCGGAAGCGACGACCTGTGGTTGAGGACATTCGAGGGGGAGTTACGCCATCGGCAAGCTCCACTTCCTCCGCGTGGCGAAAGCGAGCAAGCGACGCGGGCGGTGGCGCCGGTGGTCGAGAACCGTTGCGTGCCTCCGAGTTGCGCTTGTTGCGACCGCTCATCTTCGAGAGCTATGCGCCTGCGCCGACGATTCAAGTACGCACGGCCTAACCTCCACACGATCGATCGCGGTTGAGGGTCTCCTGACAAGGGTGTTACTGCCCTCCGTGTACTGTGCGTGCAGGAAGAGAAGCAAGAGGAGTGGGGAGGGGAGGGGAGGGGGGGGGGGGATGAAGCAAAAAAAAAAATGAGAACAGCTGATGGAAGGTGGTGCGTGTGTTGATTGGTGACAAAAATGCTAGTCTCTGCCGCACTATGCACCCATACTATGGACTACCTGTGCTGTTGTGTGTATATTTCTTCTCCTTTTGCCACAGTGTATGCCCCCGTTCTCTCTAATGCAGTAAAAGAAAACCACATGAACGAGTTTTTTTTTAAGAAAGCAAGGATTAGTGGCATATGGAAAACAAGAAGCGCTAACCGTGCTGCGTTGCCATAAGGAATCTGTTTGGGACATAGTCGACGATGATAGAGCAGTTGCAATGGAGAATGGAGACTTATTAAGAGTGAAACACGCAAATGGCGCGTATCGTTCTCCTCTCCTGCGGTTCTGCTGGTTGAGGGAGTGGCAGACACTATCAACCTTACACTTCCCCTCTTTGTTTTTTTATCTTTCCTTTTTTTCGAGGGGTGGGGTGGGGTAAGGAGCGGTTTAGCACGATGTTTCCCCAGAGTGGATTCTGCCTATGGATATAGCCGTTGTCGCGGCCACTTCTGCAAGCAGGAGATAGGAAGGGGGAGCTGCATTCATATGGCTTTCTTCTCACGAAGTGGACCACTGGTCAAGCGCTGGTTTCAGCTTTGCGGGGATTCCCGCCCTGGCTTCTCCGGTGGTGATTGAGGAGACCGAGCAACCGCTCCGTGGCAATGGGATCGAGCGCCCAGGCACCGGAAGGCTCAGCCGTCCACGCATCGCCTGTCGTCTCTCGTGTAAGGGTGAAATCCCGCGAGACGACAACCTCGGCAGCGTCGAGGGGAATGCCCCCATTTGACAGCGCACCAGGTGCTCCGTCTCCGGTTGGCCTGCCGTCACCGCCAGAAGATGTGCGACGGGGTGGCGACTGCTCACTGTCGGATTCGTCGCCGCTGCTCACCAGCGCATCGTACAGCATGTCTGCGATCGAGCGCCGCGCCGGGGGCTTTGCGCGCAGCTGCGTGCCGACAGCGGAGACCCTAACGCTCATGTGCGTGAAGCTGTCAATGTGGACGACAAGAACCCCAAGAAGGCGCGGGGCCTGGCCAGGCACAAGGCGAAGCGGCGCGTACTCCTCCCGCTGCGGTAGGTACCCCGCAAGGTCCCGCAGTAATTGCTCGAAAACGGGCATCCCCATCAGGACGGCAGTGAATTTCCCCGGTGGCAGACTCCGGGCGGCCGAGATACAGGCCTCACGCAGCAGCGGAAGATGCGAGCACTGGTGCACCTGCCAAAGGGATTCCGCGTCGAAAAGGGGGAGGAGGTGCCTCTCAACCACGGAAAAAGGCACGCGACGAAGACTGATGTGCTTCCGCGATACGGCTGCTGCACGCGCGGTGGCGGGCGGTTCCTTTGCAGACACGGGCTGCTGATCATGCTGCAGCCCTGGAGGAGGCGGCGGGGTCGTCGGCCCCACCACCTCTGACGCGGTCAACGGCTTCGCCTGGGCAGTGGCATTATTGCCATCGATGACAACTGCCGTGTCCTTCTCGGCCTCCGCTTGCTGCAATTTTTGCGCCAGCAACGCTAGTCCCCTGAACACAGGAGGTGCCAGCCAGACATCTCCTGTCGAACGGGCGAGCACCTCACACGCGGTGACGCACGGCCCGTACTGGCCCTTCAGCAGCAACACGCATACTTCCCACCACCGACAGCGGACGTCATCAGGGGCGACTCGCGACAGCGCGGCAAGCACGCGCACCGCCTGGTCCCCATTGCCACGACGAATGCACTGGGCAACGCAGGAATCCAGGAGATGAAGCCGGAAGTTGGACATGGCCGTCTTCCCCAGCTTCGCCAGCAGCGATGCATCCATCCACTCGACCGGGTGCAGCTGGCTCGAGGACGGTAGCAAACGCATATGCGGCGATTCGAGCATCGACGTGAGGACCGACACGTTTCTCGACGCAGCAGCCACGTGCATCGCGCGAACCGCCCCCGCCGCATCGACCATCTCTTGCAGGTCCTCCTCATGAACGCGGAGGTGCATGAGGGGGTAGGTAAAACGCTCCAGCACCAGTGCGGCCCGCTCCCTCTCGTGAAACAGCTGCATCGCTGCAAAGCTGCCCGACCCGTAAGCGGCGGTGAGAAATAACATCGCCCGGCGCTTCACTGGGGTCAATCTCGCATAACTCGTCTCAGCAATGCGCGCCCGATTCGCAGCCTTGATGGCCACCCACCGACGGTGATCCTTGGCACACAGGGAGTCGTGTTGCCGGCAGAAGGCACACCGCTGTGACAGGGGCATGTCCAGCTTCGACGGCAACGCCGTGGGGATGACTTTACGGGGCAGCTGCGCCGGTACCTCAGGGGCAACCGTATCTTGCCCTTGCGTCGCACTCTTTTTCGCCTCGCGATCGCCAGTCGATGCTCGGCGGAAAAGCGATGGCCTACTCGGTGACTTGGACTTTTTGCGGCCCTGCTGCTCACCCCGCTGCGACGCCGCCTGCCGTGCATCTTGGGCAACCCGCTGCAGCATCAGCTCAACCGCCTCCGCCGTGAAGTGGATTGGGTCAGCCACGAAGACGGCCCTGTCCTTGTCAGTAAGGTTGTCACTGGTGCTTGGGCCGCATTCGTCGCGTGTCGCGTGCCGCTCACGCCACCCGCGCAAGTGCATGATCGCGTCGACAACGGCCTCATTATTCGTCAACATCCCGGTTGCGGGGGCATCGCCCCTCTGGGAGGGACCTGCGTGTGT
>AUXJ01005059.1:0-12033 GCA_000482205.1 Herpetomonas muscarum
AACAGCATGCACTTGAACAGGGTGCGTTTGCTATGGTACTCCACCCGAACAGGCACTGGCTCTCCGTCACGCCTTTGAAAGAGGGGTGAGGGAAAGGTGTCTTCGGCTTTGCCGATGCTCCTCAAAGGAAGGGAAGGCGTGGGGTCCTCCCCATGCCTCGTCTGTGCGGAGTGGATCACCGTCGTACTCTAGGGAACCCGCAGCCTGAGCCACGCCGGGACGATGTCCCTCGGTCCTGGGAGTCACCCAGCACAGTTGTCTGCATGGATTGCTGTGCGCGTGTGTGTGGTGTGTGTGTGTGTGTGCGAATGCCCCCCTTACCGGGCCTCAATGGGATGCGGGGTGTTTTGTTCAGAAGGCGCCCCTCTTAACCTCACTCACTTTCCCCACACTCTTCTTTTCTTCTATGATATGCTTGGCGCGTCCTGAATACACATCTGTGTATCATAGCTCTCCTCATACTAGTAGATCGTCAATGCCTGCATCGATGGCATCGGAGAAGCGCAGCAACTCTTCCCCAGCGCACAGCGAGGTGCCCAGTCAGGAGCGTGGTGCCTGCGTGGTGACGCTGGAGGACTCCACCCCCCTCCACCAGGGCGACCTCGTCGCGTACGAGTTCGTCTCCGCTGACCGCCAGTGGCGATGGGCGCTCGGCTCCGTTGCGGAGGTCCACGGCCCCCGTAAAAGCGCCCTCGCGACGGGGGTGCTGAACACGCCGCTGCGGGGACCCTCGCTGGAGAGCGCCTCTGGGGCACCGCACATGCTCGTGAACGTGCACGACTGGGCGGTGTGCACCAAGGGCATCCGCTCCAGCGTCATCCCCCGCCGCGTGGCGCCGTCGCCTGCGTCGGCCCCTTGTGACAGGCCAACCAACGGCGTCGCCGTAGAGGCGGCCGTCGCGAACGGGTCGCCGGCCGGTGAGAAGATTGAGCCGTCGCCGCCGCCAGTGGAGCTCGTCGTGGGCAACGGCGCACGCGCCAACGGAAACGGCGCGTGGACAAAGTCGGAGTCGCCTGAGCCGCGATTCGACCAGGGCGAGGTCGTCGTGTTTGCCCGCAGCTACACGCAGACAACGACCACGCGCGCCTCTGTCTTTTGCAAAGTGGTTGGTGTGTCCGCGAGCGTCGGCGACCGGATGGCGCTGCCGCACGGCACCGTGGAGGCGATCATCGCGGCCGCGTGCGATAAC
The DNA here is from genome assembly GCA_000482205.1 of Herpetomonas muscarum. NCBI lineage: Eukaryota > Euglenozoa > Kinetoplastea > Trypanosomatida > Trypanosomatidae > Herpetomonas > Herpetomonas muscarum. Next base: position 1,190 of record AUXJ01005059.1, read on the forward strand.
CGCCGGTCCCCGTCGAACGGCACCTCGCTGCAGCGTGCGACGGTGGAGGCGGCGACGCTGGCGCAGCTCCGCAACATAGACGACGAGGTGGACGCCCTCGTCGTGGCAGAGCAGTCGGGTCGCCGCGACATTGGCCTCACCGCGCTGGAGCGGCTTGTCGAGCTGTGGCGGATTCACATTGCCTGCGTGATGGAGAACTACAACAGCTCCCTCCTGCTCGCGCAGAATGAGGTGACGGTGATGCGCAACTCCTCCCTCGAGGGCGTCGCAGCGTCGCAGCCGCCGGTCAGCAACGGCACCGCCGCCCCCGCCTCCCCCACATCGGCCGACCTCTCGGAGGTGGTGGGGCCGTACGGCGAGGGATATCTTCTCGCGCGGTCCCGCGCCTACGCGGAGGAGTTAGAGCGCACCCGCTTTCAGCTGCGCCAGCGCGAGGCCGCCGACGTGCGCGCCGCCGATGTGCTGCTGACGGCGGTGAACATGACGCTGGAGCTCCGGCAGCCGCCCGATGTGAGCGTGAAGAGCCTCCTCCAGGCGATTGACCACACCGTCGACATGCTCGTCGGCGTCTCGGAGGACCCGGCGCCGCCGGCGAGGGCGGGGTCGCTGCCTGGGGTGCTGCGCGAGGACATGCTCAGGCACTTCCGCCCCTCCGACACGGGCGGCGGTATCGCCACCAGCAACGGACACGCGAAAGGGGCGGGGCAGTCCAACGGCGCCACCCCCGCCGACGCGAAGCAGCTGACCCGGCCCTCGACCATGTCGATGAAGGGGTGCTCCTACGGGCCTCTGAGCCCCTCCACGGCGTCAGCCGCGTCGTCCGCCCGCAGCACAGGCGGGGGGCTGTTCTCCGGCCGCGCGGCGGAAACGGCCGTGTCCGACATTAGCGCGCCAACGCTAGACTCGACGTCGCCGCGCCAGACAACCGCTGTCACGACGGGCCGGAAGAGCTCCGGCGCGCGCTGCGAGGAGCTGCGCCGGCAGGAAGAGGAGATTGTGCGGCTTACGGCGGAGCTGGCCGCTGAGCGGGAGGAGCGGGCGGCGCTGGAGGCGAAGGTGCGGCAGGTTTCCCAGACGACAACCACGCCGTCGGAGGCGGACCGGACGTTCGCCGCGACGCCAAGCGGCTCGCAGATGGCGCTGAGCGAGGGGCGGTACGGCGCCGTCGCGCAGGACATCCAGGCGACTTATTCCTGGCTCAGCCGCCGCACCCGGCGCTCCATCGCGGCGGCGACGGCTGCGGTCGAGACGCTGCAGCAGCAGCTCCAGACGGAGGCCGCCGACCGCGGCGACGCGCCCGCCGACGGTGACGAGACGAACCGCGCCCTGCAGGAGAAGCGCCTCGCGATTGTGCGGCGGCAGCTGGTGCATGTGGAGGCGGAGGCCTCCCACCACACTGAGGCGCAGAAGCAGCTGCGACAGCTGCGGGCCGCCATCGCGCAGCTGATGACCCTGGCCCAGCAGCACGACGAGCGGTGGGACCTGCCGCCGATGCACCTCACCCGGTACGACGCCGAGGGCCGGCTGACCGCCACGGCGTCGCCGGTGTCCTCTGCTGGCGGCGAGTGGGTCGTGACGAGCCACGAGAAGGTGATGCCGGGCTGTCGGTGGGAGACGTGCGTCCGCCACCACCCCTGCCGCACCCACGAGGCCGCCGTGCACGACGTCGCGGCGGCCGCCCACGTCCGCGACTCGGCAATCGTCCGGATGCGCGTCGAGCCGAACAACTCGGGGCTGCGGCTCAGCTTCGACGTTGCACACGAAAGCAGCGTCGCCGGCGAGGCGATTGACCAGCGGCTGCGCACCTTCCCGTTCCGGTCCCTTGTGGACCTGTACGAGAACCAGGCCAATCCCCCAGAAGGCTCCGATGCGCTGTTCAACGAGCTGTGCCAAATGCGCACCTGTGGCGACGACGCCTAGTTGTACCTTTTTCTCTCTTCCCCGATTTTACTTTTACCCCCCCCCCCCTTTCTCCCCATTTCTTAGGGCCTTCTACTGGAGTTTGCGTTTATGCTTCTCATTTACTTTTCTATATAATTTTTATAAGTAGAGAACGCGGATCTTCATTTCTGCTTCCTGTTATCTTTGCACGTCCGCTCTTTTCCCCTTCCTCTCCACGGGGGGACGAGAACGCACACATGCACACACCATACACAATCACAGCATGCCCTACAAGAATTATCAATCTACTTTCTACTTTTCTCCCCCCTCTCCCCTCTGCCATTGAACGCATTCCATGCCATTGCTTCCTTTCTTAGTCCATTGATCATTTTTTTCTCGTTCTGTTCTTCCCTCTTCACCCTTTTCTTTTTCACCCCCTTTTGGCCTATTTTCCATTTGAAGTCGACTCCCCCCCTTCCCCCCTCCTTCATGGATCTCTCTTTGGAACTGTTTTGATTGACAGATGCGCTACCGTTACGTAGATTGTCTTTTCCTTTTGTTTTTTTTTGTTTTGGTACATTGGTTTCTTTTGTCTCTCTGTGTCACATTGGGCGTGTGTGTTTTCTTCTTCACTCTGATTTAGTTTTTTTTTCTATCACCTATAACATAGCCCCCTCCCCTATCTACTGCCCCTCCTTCATGTCCCTACTTCCCTCACTCTTCAATACGCACCCTTCATTCTTCTGAGAGTTTTACATTCGCACGTTCACACTTTATATATATACATATATTATTTATATATGTATATATATAAATATACATGCAACCATATTATATATATATATATTTATACATCTGTATGGCACGCTCCCTCGTCGTGTAGACAAGCAACGCACGGGCGATCGTTCCCCCACCCTTTCTTCTTTCCACCCCACTCACTGGCTCCCACCACGCTTATACAAAGTTCCTGCCACACCCCCACAACATAAAAAAAAACGTACAGAAAATAACGGCGCCCAATCCTCGCCAGTGTACTTCTATTGCGCTGAGTTTGTACCGCACCACCCGCTGTGGTGCCGGCAGTATCAGTTGCGAACCGTATTACGGTCCATTAAATCGTTTCTTATCTCCTCTTTACGGGGTTCTATTGGCCCCCAGACGCGTCTGCGCGCAGGCGGATTAATCGATATGTATATATATATATATATATACATACACATACATTGAGGTGTGTGTGCATGTGGGCACCTTTGAACTTCTAATGAGGACGGTGTGCACATTGTATAGTTGACGATGGTAGTGCTCGAAAGGATCTGTGAACTACATTAATAATGACGTCCTCGTACACCAGTTCCCCCTCCCTCCCCCCCCCCCTTCTTCACTCTCCGCTAGGCCCTCCTCTTTTTACTGCTCCCCTGTACCATGCCGTCCAAGAGCGTTGAAAACGGCGACTGAGGCATTTACATTCTATTTGGGTACATAGTTGGCCCCTCCCCCGTCCCCCCTTTCGCGACCTTTTTTTTCCTCTCTTTTTTTTGCATTGCTGGAACCAATAGAAGAATGTTAGCGCCCCCATTGCGTAGGCTGCTGTCTCTGCGTGCGTGCTGCCTACTTTTTCTGATTGGCCTCTTTGTCGGCCACCACATTCTACTCTGCCACGGCGACGATGGCGACGCGCCGCCTCCTTTGCTATCGTGGCACCTTCACGTCGCCGCTGTCAGCCCGTGCCGTCATCGTGGCCACAGTGGCGGGGGCGGCGGCATCCTTCGCGTCGCCTCCACCCCCACACAGATGGTCCGCCTCCACTCGGCGGCGGAGGTGCTGAAGACACCGAAGGGGCCGGTGGCCCGTCGGCAGGCCGAGTTCGTCGTGGGCAAAGTTACCTTTCCATCGCCGCCCCGCCGCGCCAACGCTACCCTCACTTTTTTTCATTGGCGAGACGACTGGGGAGCGGCGTTTTTCTGTGGCCCTGTACCGCAGCGCGAGCGACGCCGCCAAAAAGCAGCCGATGCTGCACGCTGCGGCGTGGTGGGACGGGTCACCCGCTGCACCGTCAAACGACCTCCTCGACAGCCCATTCACAGCGACAGAAGTCGGGGACAGGAACGCTTTGACGATGACGGACGATCACGAAGCCGACACCACCAGTAGCTGCTTAGTGCCCGCAGTGGAGCGCTTTGACATCCCGCTGCGGGTCGGGGATGATCTCCTGTGGTCGTCCTCGTGCGAGGCGGAGATCGGAAAGAGAGACGGTGTGTGCAGCGTGTATGTGGCGATTCATCTGAAGCCTGCCATGGCGCGCGCCGCAGCGACGCGGCCACGCACACCAGCGCTCAAGATTGGAGCAGCCCTTCTTCTCCACGACGACAGCTCACCCAGGGACGGCGATCCATGTGACAGTGCCGTCGACGGGGACTTTTGGCAGCTACAGGAGGAATGGTGCTCCCACCCCACTGGCGGCGCCCACTCACACGAGTCCGACTCGGTCGCCTACGAGAGGCTCGTAGCGCCGATGCTGATCACGGCGCTCGTTGCTTTCACAGCCACGCGTTTCATGCTGCACCGTCGCAACCGACGTGTGCAGCGGGCGCGATCTCGCTAGCGCACAAACAATTGTCTACAGTAACGAGGGCAGGCCTCCCCTTTGACTGGCTGTGTCTAACCACAGGAAATCGGGCATGCGAATATACCCATGTTTCTCATCTGTGCTGTCTGAGTCATGCTCTTCTCTGACTGACAAGGACAGAGGTAACGCCGGTGATGCATCCGTTGTTTATTGACCATCTCTATGGAGACACCTGCACCTCTTTCCTTCCCTCCTTGTCTAATTTTCTTCCCATGCCCGTTACCCATTGTTCCGGTCGTATTTATTCACCGAATAGAAAGCTCCTTTTTACGTGGCAGCGATAGTCCTTGCAAACAGCTTATAAGAGGGAAGTGACGCGACAACTCCCGTGTCGTTCTTTAAACCGTTCTTCGCCCTTTTGCCTTTATCAAATAACATACCTTTCTCTTCCTCGTATTTCTCCGCTTTAGGGTTTCCACCGCTCGGTGAGCTTGCACACACACGTAACTTGCAGTACGAAAATATTGTAAAGAAAGAAAAAGGTCGCGATGCGCCGTTTCGGTTTCTTCGCTGGCAACGCACTAGTAGCCCTGCAGGCCGCGCAGGGGCCGGTTCTCCTCTCGCGCTGTTGGGCTAGCGCCGCCGCGGCGGAGCGCAACCCCTCCGAAGGCGCCGCGGCCGAGGAGAAGCAGGAGGCCAAGGGTGCCGCCTCGAATGAGGAGCCCGGCAAGAAGCAGGAGGAGGGCGCCAAGGACGGCAAGTCCACCGCCCTCGGCGCCACCGCGGAGGCCCCGAAGCGCCGGAACATTGTCGTGCTCAGCAACACGACAAAGGCGGTGTACATCCACCCCACCAACCACATCGCGTCGTGGTACTGGTTCATCACCGACTTCCACAAGTGGTTCGTTGGTCTCGTTTTCCTCTTTGTCGGCTCGCAGGTGTTTGCCCGCTACCGCGTTGCAAAGGTGCAGACCGCCTCGCAGGCGCAGCTCGGCGAGAACCTGCTGGATCAGCGCACGCGCGACCTCCTCTCGGACATTGAGGTGCTGCGGAAGAAGGACCCCATCCGCCTCGAGCACGAGGCGAACGTGTACCACGAGCAGTTCTGGAAGCGGCGCGCCATGAACGTCTCGCAGGCGCGCACGGACCTGCGCAAGATGGAGATGGAGAAGGGCAAGATGCAGGGCATCGCCCGCGGCACGGACATGACGGAGTGGCTAGGCGCGAAGGCGAAGGACGACGAGGAGCGGGAGGTGGCCCGCCGCACGCAGGACTACATTCAGGGCTTCCACCAGCACCTCAAGTCGAAGCGCCTCATCTAAGCCGGCGGCTGCGTCGGGCGCCTGTCCGAACGCCTTTCCACACTTGCCTCTACTGTTGTTCATTCCTTGCCCCCCCCCCCTCTTTACACAACACTCCCTCCCTCCCTCCCCCTCCCTTCATACTTCCCTTACACCACTTACCTCATAAGTCGTGGTGGTGCGTATTGTGGATAGCCCACCCGATCGGCAGACCCGATTTGTTTCTTCCCGTTGGTCGTTTGTTGGTGTTACTGTACTTGTGGAGCAGTCTCCCACTTCTTCGGAGAATAGGTCAGCGACGAAAAACTGACGCAAAAGCACTCAGAGTGACTTGATCATCTCGATACAATAATATGATATATATATATATATATATATTATCTGTGCGAGTGCGTTTCTTCTTTTGTTGTCCACCTTGCTCCGACGCCCCTGTTCAACCTGCCCACATGGTGCTTGTGCGTCACCGTTGACGCGCTATTTGATGGATTCTGGTTCGTCCCGTCACATAACAACAGTATACAAGATGTCAAACAAGGAGCGGGCACTCTCCGTTTCGAGATTGGTCGTGTGTCAGGCACGACTGTGAAGAGCAGAGAGGCGTGCGCATTGTGTTCCATAGCTGCAAAGGGCTACAGAGAGAGAGCGTTATGATCCTCAGCTCTGCTTCTACAGTGATCGACTTATTGCTACAGCCAGGCATTGATTGCGTCGTTTGGTTAATGCGTAGAATCCTGCTCATGTTGCGGAGTACTGTAGCACCGGGCTTGTGTGCACGTATGCGTGTGTGTGTGTCTGTTGTACGGAACCGTGCGCAAATGTTTTTTCACATTATTACCCACACCAACAACTATTGAACTGTCTCTCTTCTATCTTCATCTCGCTGTACACTTGCACTTGGAGCCACAACTGCGTAGGGCGTGGTCATCGATCTTGACGCGCCATCCATTCATCCCCCTCCCCCCCTTTCATCACACCTGTCCTGTTTTGTTGTAGCCCGATCCCAAGATGGCCCTGTTCTCAGCGCATGACACTTGGCTCTTCGTTGGCGCGATGGGGTTTCTTAGTCTCTCTATCGGCGCGTTCGCATTTTTGTTTGTTTCACTAGCCACGATCAGCTCCACCTTCTTGGCGGTTGTCGACCAGACCTTCCCCGAGCCGTTTCGCAGTGGAATTGTTTCATTTGGTCTTGAACTAGCTGTAAGCGACTACCTGAGCATGTCAAACGTTGCCGCCGCAGCGGTGTTCGTAGCCCTGGTGCTTCTGCTGACAGTTATTGATGTTGTGCTCACGCACGTGCGCGAGACGGTGCGCGACAAGACCCGTGGGCCCGGAGAGCAGATCGTCACGTCGACCAACCCTGACTACACGGCAACCATCCGGGCCGCAGGGCGGACGATCCATGAAAAGAAGGCCATGTAGCCGGTGGCCTACGCGTAGACTCTGCAGTGGCGACGCTGCCACATTGCACAGCGAGCTACTTCAACAACAAGCGTACGTAAGTGTATTCAATGAAAAATTACGGTCGTTCCCGTCTTGTGTTATGGGGACTATATCGCCTGGTCTTTGGAAAGGTACCCCTCTTCACTGATAGAGGAGCTCCTCGCGAGTGGTAGTGCTAAGCTCTTCCATCCTACAGGCTTTTGGTCACTTGGCTTGGCTCCCCCCCCCTTCCATTGTTTGCAATCATTGGTAGCGATTCTCAACTACGTATGAACGCAAAGATTTTCCCTTCCCCATAATCCACTGCACCAGCATCCACACACCGCCCTCCTCTATCCATCTACTTCTGCCCTGCACACGGGGATAACATGTGTAGCGTGTGCAACAGAGCTAAAGGGACACATTAGCGTTGGTGATTTGTTACCTGTGCATCTACACAATAGTCCTATTACTAGAGAAACCGGCGATGCTCCGGACGACGTCTAGGTCCCTCTGTCGGTCACTGGCGATGGCGCCGTCGGCCATGGCGCGGAAGCGGTTTGTCCCGCCCTGGGAGAAGGAGGGGAAGACCGCGGAGGAGTTCTTCTCCGGTGTGCTGACGAGCGCGAACCCCGTCCAGACAGCGCGGCGGAGTGCCCAGCGAGAGGAGGACTTTCACGATGCCGTAATAGCCTCCGACCCGGTCACCCCCGAGGACCTTCGCCGACTTGACGAGCGCGAGGCCCACAACGCGGCTGTGGAGGAGGCGCAGCGGCAGTTCCTGCCCTACGGCGCGAAGCCACGGGAGTACTTTGATGAGACGAACATGGCCGCGTGGGGCGATTACGTGTCGCGGCTTGCGGAAATGCCATCACCCGACGATGCCGCGCAGGGGGTATGCCGCCCCGATGAGGCGGGGTACCCCGAGGAGACGAAGCGGCTGTTGATGAACGACCTCCACGACAAGATCCCGTACCGCTACTCCGCCCCCGTGCCGCTCCCGGCAGACAAGAAGGCGCGCTGGCCGCTCCACGGGTCAGCTGGTGTGGTGATGGACATTGACGGCGTCGTGTACCGCAGCCACCGCCTCATCGCGGGGTCCGACACCGCGATCGAGGCGATGAAAACGCTGCAGATTCCCTTCGTGTTCATGACGAACGGCGGCTCTGCCAGCGAGGCCGAGAAGGCGGAGGAGCTGAGTGAGCTGCTGGGCACCGCCATCTCCCCGTCGCAGGTGCTCGTCTCCCATAGCCCGATGAAGCTGCTGGCGCCGTGGTTCCGCGACCGCCGCGTTCTCGTGGTCGGCCCGCCCCACTGTGCGGAGATTGCCCGGTCGTACGGCTTCACCAAGGCCTTCTCCATCCTGGACTTCCAGGCGGCCCACCCGGAGCTCCTGCCGTACAAGAAGTGGGCCAGGGAGCCCACGGTGAAGCCCAACCCCAATCCCTCCGCGACGCCAATGCAGAAGATTGACGCCATCTTTCAGTTTCACGACCCGGAGGATCCGTTTAATGACATTCAGACCGTCATTGATGTCCTCACAGCGCACCGCGGCCATATTGGCCAGGCCGTCAGCGGTGCACAGTCGGTGCCATACTTTGCCGCCGCGGACGACCTCCTGTGGGCCACCGAGGCACCGCTGCCACGTCTCGGGCAGGGCGCCTTCCGTGAGATGCTCTCCTCCGTGTATGAGGCCGTCACGGGGCAGGGGCTGCAGGTCGTCATGTTCGGCAAGCCCCGCGCCATCGCCTACCAGTACGCCGCCCAGCGGCTACGGACGGTGTCTGCGGAGCTGGGGTGGAAACCTTCCCACATGCGGGCGATGTTCATGGTCGGCGACAATATTGAAACGGACATTCTCGGCGCCAATGCCGCACTTGCACCGTGGACGAGTGTGCACGTCCTGTCTGGCATCGGCAACGCGCCGGCAGCCCGACGCACGCTGTCTGTGGGCGACGAGGAGCATGAGTGGCTGGAGACGTGCGTGTCCAAGACACCCCACTACATTGCCCCCACACTTGACCACTTTGTGCGCGAGCTCCTAGCGTTCCCTGAACAGGCGCTTGTGCAGAACCGGCAGCCGTATTACGGTAAGCCCAACCCCATCGACCTCGCAGCCGTCTACAACTTTGACAAGCGCGAGTGAGCGCATCACAGATAATCCCAACCGTGCGTATGATGCGAGTCGCAGCACTACTTGCGCTTCCTCTTACGATTAACACACAAATACACACACAAAAAAAAGAAAACACATCCTAACAATTATCAATTGCACTAGTGAATGGCTATTCTTAAGTGCAGAGGGGATGCTCCACTATCCTGAGATGTGACAGACTCCTCGCTTGGACAGCAGCGACCGCTGGCCGCGTTGGAGAAGGCACTCGTGCTCGCTCTGATAAAATCAGCACCAGCAATCGCAGACATTCATTGTGAATCGTCCGGGTGCGTAGTCTTTTTTTTCGTAACATCCAGGAGTAGGTTTTACTCCCATGCATTCCGTGCCATGTGGTTCTGATGACACCATCGTAAGCATGCATGGATTGGATTGTGGACCCTTTTCCCGCGACATGCGGACCTGCTACCATCCCTGTGTGGTGATACCCTCCGGCAACCCTCTTTTCCGAACCACTCTATGCTAAACCTCACGTTTTACCTCCACATTCCATTTCACTCTGACGCGACTTTTCATCCACGCCTCAACCCGACAGCAAGCTCGGCGTTAACTCTCTAGTACGCGCTGCGCTGCCCCACTCCCCCCAACCTCCACACCGCCTCCTGTTTCGTTGCTGGTCAATTTTGCCCGTCCTCCACTAAGCAGTGGATCGGACCGCTTGGCGGCGGTCTTGTTAGCGCTTTCGGCGAATTGTACATTCGCGGACACTAGTACGACGACAGGGTGCAGCGTGAACACCTTCCCGCACCACCTGCCGTGTTTTTTCCCTCTCTCGCTTTCCTTTTTATTTATTTCTTTCTTGCCTTCTTGTTTGACTCCTGAGAATTTCGACAAAGGCGTGATAATACAAACAAACGTTCCTCGTGTGTTCTGCATCAATTCCCCATCCAATTCTCACCTCTCCTCATCGCTAGACGAAAGTTGTCGAACTCTCCAGACCCCTCCCCGTCCATCTCTCCCTCTTCTCTCCGCTCTATACACCAGACGCTGCTACTGGCGCTGCCGGGAGAGCACAGGGCCCTCCAGTTTCGGGGCTGACCTCCTCCTTTCTCTTTCGTTTCCTATATCCTTTTCTCTCTCTCTTCTCCTCCCCCCCCCCCACAACTCTAGTTTACTCGGTTTTACTTCATATATTTTTTCCTATCTGTAGGACGTACACCCCCCCCCCACCCACACACACACATTATTCTCTGCTGTACTTCCTACTCCAATAAATTTCCCCATCACTCCTTCATACTCTCTCTGTTTTTTACACTAAACTGTTCATATTAACATTTGTCGTACATCCCGTTTCCTGTTCGTTGGGCTTTTAGTGACACTTCTATTAATATATATATATATATATATATATATATAATACATCTTTCCCAAACCTCATCGACGTTCTCTCCTCCCCCCCCGTATACATTTATCTTGATACAAGATACTTTACTTCGTTTCACACCTATCCACTCACACACGGTCCTGCCCTTCTCCCTCTCTCTCCCTCTCTCTCTCCTCCCCC
>AUXJ01005062.1:0-17844 GCA_000482205.1 Herpetomonas muscarum
GGAAGGTTTTGGGTTAGATCAACATGAAGGGACGGCGAGGGCAAGGACGGAGGTGTGACGCGGTGGGGCAGTGCACACCTGCATTTGCGCCGGAGTTGCCACAAATTCTTCCTTTCCTCACCCGTCCTTTCTTGTTCACGCGTTTTGTCAATAACTCGCTGTTCTGCATCCAGATTGTTTCTGATTTATCACTTTGAATAAAATAAAGCAAAAAAAAGAACACATAAATGTGCGTATGTGCAGTATGACTACCTCTTGAGTAGGAGAATCGATGCAGAGGGGATGAGTGATATTCCGATTGCCGCGACGCCTATCTGTTGGAGGAGCTCTAGTCTAGCCTGCGTATGATATTCGGTGCTACTGTATCATGCAGGACAGCAGTGAAGTAGGGGGGGGGGGGGGCTATCAATTGAACCTTTCCTCGCGCATATGTATCCGCGAGCCGATATGCCACCCCCTTCCCCAGTCTCCCTCCTCGCTTCCTCCACGGAACTGCGATTTACGCAGAGGGGCTGGTTTGTGGTTGTGGATGTGTGGTGGTGGAGGGCTCATGTTACGCGTATGTGAAAGTGGCTGCGTCGATGAATTTAGCATGCTAGCTTCGCTTCTGAATCTCCCCCTCTTACATCCCCTCTCTCGATCTATATATTCGGTGTATTATTTTGTACAAAAACACACTCGCATCTGCGTGTGTTGTGTACACTTTTGGGTACAAAGAACAGAACGTGAAGTAGAGAATTCAAGGCTTTGGTAATCTGTTACTCTCCCATTTGTTTTGACTCTTTTTCGTTGTTTCTTGCGGTTTTTTTTCCGTTGTACAAGGAGGCGAGAGTTACGACTTGACCGTTGTTTCTTTGGGCTATCCAGAAGTATCAGGCAGGTCTGACTCTCTCCTTTTCCCTATTAGCTTGTTTCCCTTCTAGAGAACAATATCGACGTGCGTGTGGGGACAATTCTACACCTAATCCCATCGACTACTGTCGGCTTTCCCCTCAATCCATCACTGTCCGACAGTCATCATAACAGGTTCCCCCCCCCCTGAAAGTTGACAGCCCTATCTTGTTCTGTTTCGGTTTCCATTCCATCGTTTTGTGTGTCATTTTGTTTTCCTATTTCTGTTTTGCAGGTTTTTTTTCTTACCCCTTCTGTGGACTGTTTAACCTGCTGAAGCTGTAAACACCGAAATACGTGCAGAGCCCTGAGCACAACCTCCTCTTGTCAGGCGCAAATACACCCACAAAACATACAAGCATACAGAACGACGGCAATGCGCTTAAAGACGGCCAAAACGTGCGGGGCCTTCGCGTGGTCCCCGGCGAGCCTCGGGGCCCCGCCGATGGTGGCCGCGGCCTCCTTCAGCGGCGCCACGTCCGATGACTTTGACGACGCGGCCTTCCTGGAGGTGATGCTCGCCGATGTGACCAAGACCGACCAGACGGAGATGCCTGTCATTGGGCGCGTCAGCATTCCCGACCGGGCGTGCCGCATCGATTGGTCCTCCCACACCGGGCAGCAGGGCATCATCGCCGTCGCGTGCACGAACGGCAACGTGTACATCTACTCCGCCGCGGGCGTGCTGAAGGCCGGCCCCAGCGGCGGCGACGGCAGCGCGGCGCTCATCGCGACGATCCACCACCACAGCGCGGCGGTGCGGGCGTGCCAGTTCAGCGTCTCCCAGCCGCACTTCCTCGCGACCGGCGATGACAATGGCGAGTGGAGCCTGTGGCTGCTGCCGAAGGCGGGCGCGGAGGAGTGGTCGAACCTCCGCCCGCTCGGCATCATGCGCGACCGCAAGCACTCCCACGCCGTCGTGCACGTCCAGTGGCACCCAAAGTTCACGCACATCATTGCCACCGCCGCCGCCAACGGCACCGTCAACGCATGGAACCTCAAGACGCAGGCGCTGGTCACGTCGCTGAACGTGTCGAAGGCGTCCCGCGGCGCCGGGGCGACGTGCATCGCGTGGAACCCGACCGCCGCGACGCAGCTGGCCGTCGGCCTCGACGACGGCCACCCCGTTGTCCAAATTTGGGACCTCAAGTGCGCCATGGCCCCCGTCCGGGAGCTGTCGGGGCACACCCGCGGCATCACCGGCATCGCGTGGTCGACGCAGGACGCCGCGATGTTCGCCTCGTCGGGCGGTGACGGCCGCACCATCTGGTGGGACCCGCAGACTGGCGCCGCGTGCGGCGAGCTGCAGCCGGAGGAGGCCTTCATCATTGACGTCCAGTGGTGCCCGGCGCTGCCGTGCGTGCTCGCGACGTGCTCCTTCGCGTCGCGGCTGTGCGTGTCGGCGGCGCAGTCCGCCGGCCCCTCCGCCGCCACCGGCGCCGGCGGCGACAGCGCCGACAGCGGTGCGGTGCCGCGGTGGATGATCCCGCCCTGCCGCACCTCCGTGAACATGGCCCTCCTCGTCGCCTCCGCCCCCGCCGGGACGCCGCCGCGGCTGGCGCTGACGCAGGTCGAGGCGCGCGCGCCCATGTCGCCCAAGACGTCCGAGGACCAGGCCCGCAAGCAGGAGCTCGCCATGTACCCGCCCGGCACGGCGGAGCGCGCGGAGTGGCTGCGGCGTCACAACCACGGCCTCCTCGCCGCCGTCGCCAGCTCCGTCAGCGACCGGCAGCCGATCCTTGCCTACCTCGCAAGCGGCGCCGGGAAGAAGGCCGGTGCGGGCCACAATGGCGGCGCGACTGACGACGACGACGACCCATTCGCGCAGCTGTCGCACGACCAGCAGAAGACCTACGAGGAGCGGGCGACGGAGCACGTCTGCGGCGGGCAGATTGAGGAGGCCGTCGAGGTGTGCCTCGACAGCGGCAACTTCAGCGACGCCTTTGCGCTTGCCTTCCTTCGCGGCGGGGCGATGATCGCGAGGGTGCACCAGCGCTACGTCGAGTTCGTCGCGGCCGAGCACAAGGAGCGCCGCCACGTGCTGATCGCCGGCGCCATCAGTTCCGGCGACTACCGGCGACTTGTCGAGCAGCAGGTGCCGTGGCGGGAGGTGCTGTCGACGATCATCGCCTACGTCGTGGACGGCTTCGCGGACGCGTGCAACCAGCTTGGCGACAGCCTGCGCGAAGCCGGTGATTTCGAGGGCGCCTACGCCTGCTACGTCTGCGGCCGCAACGTCGATGGCGTTGTGGAGCTGTGGCGGGTGCAGGGCGTGCCGTCGCGCCAGGTCGTCCAGGACACGATCCTCCTCGAGGAGACGACGGAGCGGGCGGCCTCGAGCCTCTTCTTCGCGCAGTGCCTCGGGGACTATGGGCTGAAGCTCGTGAACGAGGGCTTCCCCAATGAGGCAGCCGAGTACCTCAACCGCGCCGCCCGCATCGGCGACGCTTCGGCCGCGGTGCTGGTCGACCGCATGCAGTATCTGGTCAGCCTCGGCGGAGCGCGGCCAAGCGCCCCGCCGTACGCCTTCGAGCCGATCGCTGACCAGCCCAGCCCTTCCTGCAGCCACTTCCTCGCCCAGCAGCGCGAGCGACAGGCCTACGAGCAGCACCAGCAGCAGCAGCAGCAGCAGCAACAGTACCAGCAGCAGCAGCAGCAGCAGCAGTACCAGCAGCAGCAGCAGCAGCAGGCGAGGGCTGCCCCTCCTGGTGGGGCACGCCCGCCCTTTCCTCCCCAGCAGCAGCAGCCTCACCAGCAGCCGCCACCGCATATGCCCCCACCGCCGGCCGGCCACCCTAACGGCAGCACCCCCCCTCAGCAGATGCCGCCGCCGTCCCGTGGCGCGTACGCCCCGCCTCTGCCGCCGCAACAGCAGTATCAGCAGCAGCAGCAGCAGCAACAGCAGCTGCCACCGCCGCCACCGCAGCAGCAGATCCCCCCGTCGCCAATGGGCGCTGGCCGCCCCCCCTCAGCGCAGCCGCCGTCGTCGCTGGCGAGCTCGCACCTCCAGCCACAGCGCGGCCCCTCCGCTAGCCGCCCACCGCTCGTCGCGTCTGCGCTGCCGACGTCGGCCCCCGGCGGTGGTGCCGGCCACTACGACCCCCAAAACAACGGGCCGCGCGCCGCTTCGCAGCCCGGCTACGGCCCCCCGCAGCAGCCTGGCCCCGGCATTGCGCGCCCTGGGCTGGCGACGCCGCCGGTCGGCCCGCCGCGCCCCCGCCTCATGCCCCACCCCGTGAGCCCCTACACCACCATCGGCAACACCGGTGAGCGGCCAGCGCAGCAGGGCTCGGCGCCGCCACCGCCTCCTCCGCCAGGCTCCGCCGCACGCGCCCCGCTGCAGCCGCCCGGAGCGGCGCCCGGCGGTTTTGCCCCGGCTCCGGGCCACCAGCAGGTCCCCCCACCGCAACCGCAGGGCAGTGCCTACCACAGCGCCCCGCCCGCGAACATGGCGCCGCCGCCAGCGCAGCAGCAGCCGTATGCGGGTCCACCGCCACCCCGCGGCCCTCCCTCGGCATACCCCCCACCGCAGCCGCAGCAACAGCAGCAGCAGCAGGGCTACCAGTCCTACCCACCTCCGCAGCAGCAGCAGCAGCACCACCAGCCGCCCCCGCCCTCGCGTCCTGGGGCCGCGGCGTACGGCGCCTACTAACTGACGTGCGCCGTGGCGTGTGCGCAAAGTTGCTGACCAAGTAGACGAGCCGCGTGCCTGCGCGATGACGGAAGTGGCTGCCGTCACCACCGATTCTCCCCTGCATCTCTTCTGTGTTCCCCCCTCTCTCTTATGTCTCTCTGTCGGTGAATGTGACTGTGTGGATGTGAGAATGCTCAGCAGAACTAGGTGCTGTTTGTGCCGTGGGCGCTGAAGCTGCTCAGCGTCTGTGTCTGTTGTGGAGGGGTGACTCACCGTTGTTGGCACGCGGACGCTAAAGCGGGGACGGTGACTCCGTCGTTTCCCCGCTTGCGCTTTTGTCTTTGTGTTGCGGAATGTGAGCGGCTTTCATTCTCGTGTGCGTCGTGCCCAGTGACTAATGGCGAGCTGTTTGCTTGCCGCTTCCTTGTTCCGTTGTCATGCTTTTTATTTTGTCCATCTGTGGGTGGGCCACACGGACGGCTGGCACTACGCCGCGTCAGTGCGTCCCCTCCCCCCTGTGCGATGTTCTTTTCCTGTGGGCTTCCCTGTGTTATCCAAATTGTATCACATACCGTGCTTTGACCTGCATCGGAGCTGCTCGTGTGGCACCGCGTGGCGGAGACAGTTTCACCGTTCCAGTTGCAAAGAAAGCGCGCAATCTACAATGTGAGGAGCATTTTAATAAGTAGGGAGAGGTGAGTGAGTGAGCGTGGTGATGGTCGGGGTACGCGGCCTTCCACCGGCGCCGCATGCTTCAGACTCTTGGCCATAATGCCTCTGCCGCATGCCCACGTACACACACACACACACACGCACAATGGCGACATGGCGCTGATGCTGCTCGTTATTCACCACACTGATGAGTGGCAGCGTGTTGCCCGTATTTCGTCTACCCGTCCACTAATTATCCTTCCCCGCTCCGCTTCACCTCACGCCCGCTCTAAACGACGTGAACGGTTTGGTTGATAGAAGATCATCCGCATTTAGGTATTATCCACGATTAAAGGAAAAAAAAGAGGAATTGACGAATTACACGGCCCATAAGCCTTGTTGTCGTTCTTGTTATTTGTTTGCTTTCTGAGTGCGTTCTGAGAAGAGAAAGGAAAAAAATACACACACATACACACATACACACGGACAGCTGAGGAGATGTCTTGGCAGCAGCCGCAGGGGAACTACAACCCCAACGCGAACGCGTACGTTCCGGGTCAGCCCTACTACCCCCCGGGCCAGCAGCAGCAGCAGCAGCCGGGCGGGTACATGCCCCCGCAGGGTGGCGGCTACAACCCTAACTTCAACCAGGGCGGTGGCTACAACCCTAACTTCAACCAGGGCGGCTACAACCCCAACTTCAACCAGGGCGGCTACAACCCTAACTACAACCAGGGTGGCGGCTACAACCCGACGTTCAACCAGGGCGGCTACAACCCGAACCAGGGCGGCGGCGGCTATGGTCGCGGCGGGTACAACAACAACAACCAGGGTGGCGGGTACGGCCGTGGTGGGTACAACAATAACAACAACAATGGCGGCCGTCGCGGTGGCTACGGTGGCAACAACAACAACAACTACGTGGACCCGCAGCAGCAGGGCATGCAGAGCAGCAACAACCAGCCGCAGCAGGCGCAGCAGCAGCAGCAGCAGCAGCAGCCGCAGCAGCAGAAGCCGCAGCAGCCGCGGGCCGCCCCTGCCCCTGCCGTGTCTGCGTCGGACGCCAACAAGCTGTCCCTCGGCGGCGGTAGCGCCGCGGCCGCGCCGCTGCCCAAGAAGAAGGGCGGCGCTACGCTGAGCCTCGGCAAGAAGAAGGAGGAGGCCAAGGCCGAGGAGTCCAAGGCCGAGGAGAAGGCCAAGGCCGAGGAGAAGGCGAAGGCGGAGAAGGCCCCGGAGGGGGAGGCCAAGGCTGCGGCGTCGAAGGACGACGGCGGCGATGCGGTGTCCAAGGCGACGCCGGAGGAGCTGCGTGAGGCGGTGAAGCGCGAGATTGCCAAGCAGCGCGCGTCGAACAAGAAGGTCTTCACCCGCGACCCGCGCCCGCACTACAACGTTGTCTTCTGCGGTCACGTTGACGCTGGCAAGTCGACGCTGTCGGGGCACCTCCTCGCCGAGAAGGGCCAGGTCGACCAGCGCGAGATGGACAAGCTCCGCCGCGAGGCCGCAACGAACCACCGCGAGGGCTGGGAGTACGCCTACGTGATGGATCTCTCCGAGGAGGAGCGTACGAAGGGCATTACCCGCGAGACGGGCGCCGCCTACTTTGAGACGGAGAAGCGCCGTGTGACGGTGCTCGACGCGCCCGGCCACAAGGCCTTCGTGCCGTCGATGATTGGTGGTGCCACGCAGGCCGACGTCTGCGTCCTTGTCATCAGTAGCCGCACCGGCGAGTTCGAGACCGGCTTCGAGCGCGGCGGGCAGACGCGCGAGCACACGACGCTGGTGCGCACCTGCGGTGTCAAGCAGCTCATCTGCGTGATCAACAAGATGGACGAGATGAAGTGGAGCAAGGAGCGGTACGACGAGATCGTCGGCAAGCTGCGCCCCTTCCTGAAGCAGAACGGCTACGAGGAGGAGAAGCTGAAGAACCTCATCTTCATCCCGGTGGCCGGCCTCACTGGGCAGAACCTGTTCAAGCGCGCGGAGGCGTCCGTGTGCCCGTGGTACACCGGCCCCACGCTGATGGACGTTGTCGACAACCTCGAGCTCGTGGAGTCGAAGAGCGAGGACGACGTCCTGTGCATTCCGCTTGTCGGCGCCTACAAGGACGACGGCAAGAACTACATGTACGGCAAGGTGGAGAGCGGCAGCATCGCGGTCGGCGAGAAGCTGCAGATCCTCCCGACCACGCAGCAGGAGGGTATCTCCGGCCTCGTCGAGGGCATCTCGATTGAGTCCACCGAGTTCGAGAAGTGCTTCCCCGGCGACAATGTGCACCTGCGCGTGCGCGGCATCACCGAGGACGACGTCCACGCTGGCTACGTCGCCACCTCCGTCCCGACCTCCCTCCGCTCCGTCGAGTTCTTCCTCGCCCGTGTTGTCATTCTCGAGGTGAAGAACATCATCTCGGCCGGCACGAGCTTCATGCTGCACATCCACGCCGCGCAGGAGGAGGCCTCCTTCCACAAGATCCTCGCCAAGCTCGACAAGCGCACCGGCGCCACCATCGAGAAGAACCCCGCCTTCGCCAAGGCCGGCGACGTCATCATGGTCCGTATCCAGGTGACCCGCCCCATCGTCGCGGCGGAGCACAAGGAGTTCGACAAGCTCGGCCGCTTCATGCTCCGTGAGGACGGCAAGACGTTCGCCATCGGCCTCATCACCAAGCTCTACGAGTCTACCAGCGCCTCCCTCGCCAAGACGGGAACCGCGTAAGCGCGGACTGAAACGAAGGAGCGGCTGAAACAGAAGAAAAGGAAGAAAGGAGGAGCAGAGGGCAGGGGACAGGCGGGGGAGAAGGAAAGCACAACACAACATATGAAAAGCCGGAGGTTAGAAATATCGAATCGAAACATTGGAAAAAAAATACGTGAAGAGGTCTAGTAGGCGCGTCCTGCACTTGAATAGTGGTTGGTGTCGCGTACCAATACAGTCTTCTTCTCTTTTTTTTGTTGTTATCGCATCAGCTGTTGTTCTAACTCCATCGCTGGCCTTTTTTTTGTGTGTGTGTTCCACATTTCTCTCCCCACTGGCGTCCAACCTGTTCCTTTCCTACTCCTACCTTGCACGACCTAAGGGGGGTCCCTGAGCGCTGGAACTCCCCGTGCGTCACGCCCCCCCCCCTCCCCTCTACTTGCTCCCCCTTTTTTGACTGCGTTCGTTTACTTTTATTTCTCCCTTTCCTTTCCACTCCCTGCCTTGTGCTGATATTGGCGATTGCTCGATACTTGAGAAAAAGTCATATATAATTCTGCAGAAAAGAAGAGACGATGCAGTGCGTTTTTGTTTTTGGTGCGCATGCGTTTTTCTTTTCCTTTTTGTTGTTCCTTTGCCGCCGACACTCTCTTTTTTGAAGAGAATTTTGTTGACTTTGTTAATATTTAAAGCAAAAAAGGACCCAATTATTTCTCTTCTATATTCCTTTTTTGTCACCGGGATAAGTAATACTTCTTTTTTATTATTATTTGGTTCTCAGGTTCCCATAAGCCCTTCTCACCACCTTGTTCGTAATCAAGACTGAGAAGCTGTGCAGACAAGATGAGAAAAAGATGTGAATCTAAAAGGAAGCAGAGCAGCTGTTGCTCTGTCGCGAAAGGAATGTGTGGGAGTAGTCGTAGAGATTCTCCGTACTCCGTTCTCATTGAGTTGATATCGTGAGTTACTTTGCCCGTCGGTGGTTGTCTTCACTGTTCTCTTGTAGGCGTGCATGAGGGGAGTCCCGACGTTGGCATTGGGTCATCTCCTTTCTCCTACAAGTGACTGTGTGTTGCAGTGCACTACTTGTCACCATATACACTGGGAAAAATAGGTGAGTGGTGAATGGATGAAGAGAGGTGTTGTTTTCTTTCTCCCTCCCCACCCCCCCTCTATCCACTTTCACTCCCACCGCTGCATGGTGGCGATGCTGATATCCGCACGATACACATAACCATTGTCCCCCCCCCGATTTCTTTCCACTCCATCGTTTCCTTGGCGCTCTTTTGCTTTTGCTCTGCTTCCTCATCTGTAGTAGACCACGTAGAAATCGTCGCTGCATCGTCCGCACGCCGGGTTGCTGCGTGTGTACGTGTGTGAGTTGCTCATTGATTACCGTCTGCAGTTGTCGTGCTGCCCCTCGCACACAGCGTGGAGGGTACGCACGCGGATAAGGCCAGGTGTGGTGAGCGCGTCAAAGGAGACGACCACCTCCACCCCCACCCCCCGTTGGTTGTTAGTGCTTTTTGCGCAGCGACGCAATAAAAAAAAAAGAGAGCAACATATCCATGTTCCGTCGATCGTTTCTGAGGAGCGCCGGGGCCGGCCCGTCGTCGATGGCCGGCTTTAGGCGGGGAATGGGTGCGGTGCCGGTGGTGAGGTCCCCGCTTGCGGCCGTATCGCCATCCATGGCCGCCGCGTGGGGGTCCTTCCCGGGCGCGCTGGCGGCTGGTCAGCAGGCGCGGGGCATCTCGTGGAACCCGACACAGTGGGGCCGCAGCGGCACCGCCGGGCGCTCGTCAAGCCCCGCCGTCGAGGAGGAGCTGCCGGACATCTTCGCGAACCAGCCGGAGGAGATTGACGACTACATCCGACCGGAGAAGAGCACCTTTGAGCGCCTGGAGGACTTTTGGGACTGGATCGTCAGCTTCATGCAGCCGGTGGAGAAGCAGGTGGACATTATGCGCCACCTGCGGCACGACGGCCTCATGGGCTTCGACCTCGGGAGCTGGGGGCACGTCTTCTTCTTTTACGGCATCTGCATGCGTATGCTGACGCTCATGTTCTCCCTCTATAGCCACCGGAACGCGCTGCGCATGAACGCGATTGGGACGCAGGTGTCGGAGATCACCCAGAACCAGAACAAGGCGAAGAATGACCGCACCCTCTCCACCGCCGAGAAGCGCGTGATCAAGGACGGGTACAACCGCATGAAGTACGCCCTCTACAAGAAGCATGGCTGCGCGCAGTGGAAGAGCTTCTTCACCTTCCTCACGGCGCCGATCACCATGTCCGCCTTCTTCTCCATTCGCCGGCTCGCCACCTACGAGACGGACCTTGAGATGGCGCCGTTCCTGTGGATCACCGACCTGACGATGCCCGACCCGACCTACGTCCTCCCGGCCATCTGCTCCCTCATGTTTGTCCTCAACTTTGAGCTGAACCAGCGCATGCAGAAGGGCGGTCGCAGTGCCACGGGAATGTACATCCGCTGGGGCGTCCGCGCGTCGGCCGTCGTCGGCGTGTACTTTTTCGCGCAGCAGCCGGCGGCGATGTTTGCGTACTGGATCGGCCTCTCCACCGTCGGCTTCCTGCAGCCCATCCTCCTCCGCTACCAGCCGTTCCGCGACTTCTTCCAGTTCCCCGACCCGCCGCAGGCGGCGAAGGCGGAGATCATCTCGGAGATTCGCGGACCGTCCCTGTACGAGCGCGTGTTCGCCTCGAAGGAGGAGAAGGCGCGGCGGGAGGCGGAGCGGCAGGAGCTGCGGGCGAAGGCGATGCAGAAGCGGTTCGAGAATGTGAACGATTACGAGGTCGTCTTTGACGACCCAGCGGCGGAAAGCTCCAAGTCGGGCCCGAAGAAGTAGGCCCCTCCCCCCCCCCACACACACCGACGCAGTGGTGGGAATGTGGTAACCGTCACTTGCCGCCCCGTTCACTGTCTGTTTCCCTCCGCTCATACGTGTACTGATGCGGGTGATCACTTTTGTTGGTTTTTGTCTTTCGTATACGACAGTGGTCGTTGTCACATGCCTTCCTCATCTCTAACATACACACACAACAACAGCAACAACAACTACAATAATACATCTGTATATTGGTAATAAAAGATATGCGAGTACCTGGAAAAAGGTATCGTCAGCAGCAGCAGGGTGGCGTACATTTGTCACGACATTGTTGGAGGTGCAACTTCGTCTTTGGGGTGGCAAACGGGGTGGTGACCGCGCAGGCAGTGGACGTGTGCATGACGGGTGGCATTCCACGCGTGCAGTGCTCACTTCAGGTGCTCCGTGGGTCAAACTCGACGCTCGGCTTCCCTTCACGACCCTCCTCCTCAGAATAGTTATTTACATGATCGTGTCCCTTGATGAAACCCTCTGACCGTGGATGTAGTTCCGCTTACCTGGATTGCCACTTACTCTCCCCCTTCCCTCCCGCCCCCCCTTCCCCCCCCCGGCTGTTACTGCCGCAATTGCCACTCACTACGACGTGGTGACCCACCGCGACGCGCACGCAATCCCATGGTGCGCCATACACAAACACAGACAAACACACAAGCAGCATCTACGCTTCTGAATCGGGGAGCGATCACCGTAGACTGGAGAAACTATAGCCGGCGTGCTCCACAGCGCAAGTCTCCCGTCCACCAAAGCGACCGTTAAAAGGGCATTGTGGTGCAATGGGCAAGGATACCGCTGCCCCGTCTTGCGAGCCAGAGGTGACCGCACCCTTGGCAAGTAGCGAGAAGAAATCCCCGCCGTTGTCTGCAGCTGGGAAGCAGGCTGGCAAGCGGCCCCGCGATGCTGGCAACGGAAAGGAGCCTCGCGACAGCAAACAGGGGCGGCAGGAGGGGCAAAAGAACACCAAGTCTGGCGGCCCCTCAGAGTCGGCCAAGAGTGCCCGCGGCGGCGATGCTGTGAAGACTGCCCCGCCGGCAAAGACAGCGCCAGTAGCACCTGTTGCTGCTGCTGCGCCAGCGGTGGCGGGTGGTGGGGCCCCTATTCAACAGCAGCAGCCGGGCCGCCTGTACCACCCCTTCCGCGCCAACTTCAACGACCACTTTGAGACGTCGACAGCGGCACTGCAGGACATTCTCCCTGTTGTGATGGAGCTGCGGCAGCTGACGCGCCCCTCCGCGCCGGACGCTTTCACGCTTTACGACCCGTACTACTGCAGCGGCACCATCGTGGAGCTGTGGGCGTCCCTCGGCGTGTCGCGGGTGCTGCACGAGAACCGGGACTTTTACGACGACATCAAGAAGAAGACGGTGCCCGGGCCGTACGATATGCTCGTCACGAACCCGCCCTTCAGCGACGACCACATCCCACGCATGATGAACTTTCTCGTGAACGGGCAGGACCGGCCGTGGGCATTCCTCGCGCCGGACTACATCGCGGCCAAGCCGTGGTACCGCGAGTTTGTCCGGCAGCACTTCACCCCCGCCCCGCCCTCCGGTAAAGGCCGCGTTACGGCGTCCGGCCGTGCCGCCCCTGCCGAGCGCGTCACCACACCGGTCTCCTTCGAGCTACCGCCGTTTCTCCGCGCCGCTGCTGCCGCCGCCGCTGCTTCGACGGATGGAGCGGAGGAGCCGGCGACGGCGTCGGCGTCGGCGTCCGTGCGTGCGGCTGGGACGGAGCCCTTCTACATTGTCCCGAAGGGGCGGTACGACTTTAGGCACCCGGTCGGCGCCGGGAAGGACCACTCGCACTTCAAGTCCATGTGGTACGTCTGGCTCGGCCGGCGGCAGACGGAGGTGATGCGGGCGGCGACCGTCGCCCTGCTCGCGCGCGACGGCGACGGAAAGGGCGGCGCACCAGCCGTCGTGCACGGCCTGCAGGGCCTAGAAGAAAACAAGCTCGTCCTGCCCACAGAGCGGCGCCCCAACCCGCAGCGGCGTCAGCAGCAGCAGCAGCAGCAGGGCCGCGGGAGGCGGTGGTAGGGCATCAGTCGAGGAGTCACCCGTGGTCCCCACCGTCACCAACCTCCACACACACGCGCGTGAACGGGGGCGGCTCTGCTTTCTTAGTAACGTACACCCATAAGTACACCGTCATCGTCGAGGCGTGTCAAGTCGTCTAAGCTCCTTGAGAGCAATTAAACTCGCACATACAAACACACACACCCATATATAATTGTACAACGCAAAGAAAAACCTCTTTCTCTCATACATAGACACCCACGCGTATCCATTGTGCAGCACATATGCAGTATACCTCCTACATGGCAGTCCTGATGAGGCAGCCTGACGCGGGGTCACGCGGAGAGGAAAAATGATTGTTCCCTCCGTGGGGAATGTTCTTTCTCACGCCCTTGGATACTGCGAAACACCCACTCGGGATCGCGCCCACAGACTGCCCATTACTACTTTCTGTCGTGAACATCCCCACATCTCCAATGCATTCCTTCCCCCTTCTTTTTCATTTCCGCACTCTCCGTCTCCCCCCCCCTTTCCTTTTCACTGTACGCACTTGGCACACACCGCTGTGCAACTGTGTTTGTAAAAATAAAAAAAACTATTAGCCGTCACCCAGTAGGTCTCCAGTAACCGACACCCCCCCACCACCCGCCACCGAGGCTTCCCCATTCAACCATGACGATGATGAGCGTTCTGGCGAACGCGCTCCGCACCATCGCGAGTGCTGAGCGCCGCGGCAAGCGTCAGGTGCTGATCCGCCCGTCCTCCAAGGTGGTCATCAAGTTCCTCCGCGTGATGCAGAAGCACGGCTACATTGGCGACTTCGAGATCATCGATGACCGCCGCGCCGGCAAGGTTGTCGTCAACCTCAACGGCCGCCTGAACAAGTGCGGCGCCATCTGCCCGCGCTTCGACTGCACTGCCACCGACTACGAGAAGTGGATGAAGAACATTCTCCCCTCCCGTCAGTTCGGCTTCATCGTGCTCACGACCTCCCTCGGCATCATGGACCACGAGGAGGCCCGCGCCCGCAACACTGGTGGTAAGGTGCTCGGCTTCTTCTACTAAGTCGCACGCGCGCGTTGTCGTCCGATGGGTGCGTGTGCGTCGGCTCCCACTGCGCCAGCTGCACCTGCAGCGGGGTACACGGGGCCTCCCGCGCGACTGCTGGGCTCTAGCATGCACACACGCAAAAGACTTGACGTCCAAAAGGCGCCGGTTTCTTGCGGTGCTGTCCTTTGTATTTTTTCTCATTTCAATTAGTACAAAATCAAACTACAAAAAATAAGTAAAGAGGTGGGCAAAGAAAAAAAACGCAGGGACGCTGTGACACTGCAAAGCAAAAAGTGAAATCAATGGCAGTGCTTCTGTGGCTCGACTTTTGATGTGGAACGGAGAATGAACACCATGTGGAAGTCATGGGCTCTTGTCTGTAGAGATGCATGCATCCATAAGGACGGGGTGGTGGGGTGGGTAAGACACTCGCCCCCTCCCACTTCCCCTATTCTCACGACTACCTTTATCTGATGGCAATACACTGGCATGTCATGTTGGCATACACTTGCACTTCATCAACCTCGCCGCCATTTCAAATCCTCTCCTCTCTCACGTACACCCACACATACTTATTTCGCCCCCCCCCCCCCCTCCCTCCTTGTGATAACTGCTGCTTGTCTTGCAAGTGCAACAGCTCCTTTTGGCTTTCTGTTTTAGATCGCAGCGCAGTTGCCGTTCCTCTGTACTACTCGGCCACCTCCTACATATATACATTGCCCCTCTCTCTGTTGCTCATTCACGAACTCCCTACACACACATCCCAGCACCTCATTTTCGTTTATTTTTATTATTGTTGGCTTCCTGCCTCCGTCATACGATCTCCTTCGCTACGTTTTTTTTCTTATTCTCGCTTGCTGTATTCTCATTGCATTTCACCAGAGCCCAGCTCTTCACATCGACACGCTGTTCCCCCCCCCCCCCCCACCCCCTCCTATCTGTGTGGGTGTTCGCGTGTCCAACGACTGTGGGCGGTCGCTCTCTCTGCTGTTTATTGCCTGTGTATAACGTCCGTAGTTTCTGACCATCGGTTTACTGGGTAACAGTCCCACCACTTTCTCCCTTTCCTCCCTCTTCTCTCCACAGCGTCATGAACGTGTGGGCGCCCGGAAGGGCGGCGGTGCCGCTCTCGACAAGCACCGGCGACGACGACGAGGGCGTGCTGCACATCAAGGGCATAGACATGACGTGGGTAGACAGTAAGCCGCTCATTTACGCCGCCATCGCCTTTAGCGTCGTCTCCTGCATCGTCAGCTTCGCCGACCTGCGGGAGCACCTGTCGCGGTTCGACTATCCAAAGCTGCAGGTGCTCGAAATGCGTATCATTCTTATGATTCCAATTTACGCGATCTTCTCAGCCATGTCGCTGGTCTTCACGTCCTGGCGCTTCTTCCTGACGACGGTGCGGGACACGTACGAGAGTATGGTGTTGTACATCTTCTTCATGCTCATGATCGCCTACTGCGGCGGCGAGGGGCAGCTGCTGCGGTCGCTGAAGGCGAAACGGTACATGGGGATGCACCCCTTCCCGATGTGCTGGCTGCCCTCCTTTCCGCTCGACACCGCCTTCTACCTGCGGTGCAAGCGGTGGGTGCTGCAGTGTGCCCTCACGAAGCCCGTCTGCTCCTTCATTGCGATGGTGTGCGCCCCGCTCGGCGTCTATCAGGAGGGGCACTTCAGCGTCGACAATGTCTACACGTACACCTGCATCGTTGTCAATTTCAGTCTGACCTGGGCGCTGTACTACCTCGTGCTGTTCGAGATTGAGTGCGGCAAGGAGATGCACTACGCAAAGACGTTCCTAAAGTTCCTCTGCATCAAGTCGATCATTTTCTTCTCCTATTGGCAGTCCGTCCTCGTGAGTATGGCCTCCATGGCAGGTGTTCTGAACATGGGCTCCACCGACCACGAGCGCGAGCACACCAGCGCCCTAATCCAGGACCTCCTCATGTGCTTCGAGCTCCTCCCCGTAGCCTTCCTGCACCGTGCCGCCTTTGGCCGCGACAAGCTGGACGAGGAGATGGCGGCGGTGCCCGTGTACATGAAGGACAACAACACGGGGAACTTCCGCAGCAACGTTGACACCGCCCTGAGTGTGACGGACATTATCGACGACACCGTAGGCACCATCTTCTACCGCCGCGGCAAGCTCGTCGACCAGGAGAACGACAGCGAGAACGACGACCCGCACTATGGCGCGGCCGGCGCCGGTGACCCGGCGGGCGGCGGCGGCGGTGGCGCCTTTGACCTCCCACCGCCCAGCGACGGTCGGCCGCTGCGGGGCGACCGGGGCGGCGACGCCGACGCCCTCGCGCGGGACCCAACGCTGGAGGAACTCGTGCGCCACGCGATCGCGACGGACTATGGCGTGCGCGTTGACGGCGTGCTGCACTACGACGAGGATGAGGACCGCGAGGGGCGCAACCTCGACATGAACTTCACCGACACCGACGTCATTCTCCACCGCAGCCGCTTCGAGAACGCCAGCAGTGACGTCCGCGTCGACACGGACCTCCTCCGCTCGAACCAGGCCCAGAACGCCGGCTTTGGCGGCGCCCCCCGCATCTACTGCGTTGTGTGCGGCCGCTTCGACCGCGACATGGTGCGGCGGCGGAACGGGTACAAGTGCAAGGAGTGCGTCGGCACAAAGAGCCAGTCGCTGTTGCGGCGCCGGCAGCGGGAAAACGAGGTGCGCGATCACGGTGGCGACGTGGCGACGGCGCTGGCGAGCTCGCGCAAGCGCCGGGGCGGCCGCCTCGGTCACAACACGGAGGTCCTCGGTGTCGACACCGTCGACGGCGACGGCGATGGTCCCCGCCGCCGTAGCGCCAGCGGCAGCGCCGTGCCGAGCAGCGGTGCCGAGGATGACACCGACCTGGAGGACGAGGTCCACTTTGTGCGCCCCCTCGACGTCAACGCGGAGAGCGGCGACGGCGCCGCACTGGACGGCAGCGCCGGTGCGCAGGCGAACCCCGCCGCCGCGGCCATCGTCGAGGGCTTCTCGAACCTCCAGAATATCCTCCGGAGCACCTTCCGCCCTGGCGCGGAGGAGCGCCGGGAAAGCCTCGGCAGCGGCACCGGGCACCACCCCAGCGGCGCGCCCCTGCAGCCCTTCTCGGGCGGCTCGGCCCCAAGCAGTGGCCCGCCGCCGGCAATGACAGCCGCGCCCACCTGCCGCCAGTGTGGACAATCCACTTATATGGTTCCCCTCGACGGCGGCCGGTGGCGCTGCAGCAAGTGCTCCACCGCGGCTCTGTAACTATCGAATGTGCCAGGCCCCATTTCCTACTCACGTTTGCTGTGGAGCTTACCCACAATATACTAGACGTCTCATGTGACGTTCCTGAGCACAGTGCGTGCAATACAAGTCCCCCTCCCCCCAAGAAAAACAACAACACAGACGAACATGTTCTCTCACACCATTTCGTTTCCGTTCAGATGTCCCTGTGAATGACGATGAATAAAAAAGGCGTATACGCACGCATCTTGCTTTTGTTCCCTTTGTTGCTACTTTGCGGCCAGTAGGTCATGATATGACCAATACCAGAATAAGCGAGAGATCCTCAGAACTACCGTGTGCATGTGGTGTGTACGCCCATGGTGACTCGTGCACCTTCGGACAGTATGTGGGCGCGACTGCTCTCAGCGGCAGTAAGAGGGCTGCGGCTGTTCGTGAGAAGTTTCACACACACACACATACGCCATCCTTGTGCACTTCCTTGATGCCCCCCCTCCCCCTTGACCGCATTCCTGTCAGCGAGGCCGTGTGGCTAACTCATGTGTGCTGGTGTTTTTCAGAATGGCAGTCGGCTTTTCAAACGACGCACAAGCTATGTTCCATGCAGAATAATATCGGAACGCAAGCTATGGCGACACCACCGACAAGGCCACTTTCAACTATCCACTGTCTCACTCTCCCTCTTGTTCTCCTTCTGTACTTTCACTCTCGCACAGTAACTATTCCACACCTGTTGGAGTAATTCCCCCCGACCTTCACTTTCCCACG
>AUXJ01005064.1:0-11406 GCA_000482205.1 Herpetomonas muscarum
TGTTTTGTTATCGTTACACGCGCCCCTACACACCCTCATCCATCTCATCGCCGAAAGAGCGGTATAGTACCAACACTAGTCCCCCAGGCACACAAACACATACACATACACACACGAACACACAACGCTGTTCTTCAGAAAGGGGCAAGGTAGCACACACGCCTACACGCGAACATATATATATATATATATAGAGAGAGAGAGAGAGAAGGACAATCAAAAAACAACAACGCGCGTTTCCTGCCCGCAGGCGGGGATACAACAGTGACAAACGCACCTTATGAACGCAGGCAACACCATCGTCCCTCGAGTGGCCGCCGAGGAGGAGGAGGAGGAGGAGCTGGCGATGCTTCCCGCCCGCTCCTTGGCGCGCGGGCGACTGAGCGGTGGCGCGGCTGCCCCCCTCTCCAGCAGTCTGAGCACCAGCGGCGCCGTGGCTGATGACGACTTTGACCTGGGAATAACCTACGTCCCATCCGCGAAGCGGGCGAAGGCGGGTGGCGGGGGTGCCCCTCAGGGATTCGCGTCATCAAGCCGCGTTGCCCAGCCTCGTCGGTCCGCCGTCGGCAGCGCTGGGGAGCCGCATAGTGGCGAGGTGGCCATGGACGGGGATCCATCGCTAGCGCTGCTCCCTGATGACACCGACCACGTGCACGACGAGAAGGAGTATCAACTCTGGCGCGAACGACTCGCGCAGCTGCGGGACAGGAAAGCAGCGCACAAGGCCCAACCATGAATGGGGTGGACTGACGCCCCCCCCCCCCTGCCACACACTTTGTGTATGAAGGCACCGTAAGGCAAAGCAAAAAAACAAACAAACAAACCATCAAAGCAAACAGCAACAACAACGGCAACACACAAACACACACAAAACGAAAACACCAGCAAAACTAACAGTTGTAATCGCCGGAGGAGCATGGACGCGGAGCATATGCGAAGGACAGTAGGTGAACAAGAGCTATATATCTAACCGCCCCCCCCTCGATACCCATCCCGTTCTCTTTTTACTTCTACGCGCAAACCCTGATGGTGACACTTTCATTTAAAATTCTTCAAACAGGCGGAGTGAAACCATATCAAAGGGCTAACAATCCCCCCCCCTTCCCCCTCCCCTCACCCACAGGGCGGGGCGACACATTCGTTTTCTTAAACACCAGCAACGAGCGTCTGTGCTGCCCGGAGCAGTTCACTGCTGCCGGTGTGGTGCGCGGACAAGTCCAGCGAAGGGGGGATAGATTCGCCTGGGCTCATAGAAAGTAAGCCCTGCCTATACATCACATATACATACACATATACACAGACATCCATAGACTACCCCAAGAAAGGATAATATAAAAAGGGAAGGCCGGCTGCACCGTTCATCTGCGCTGCCGGGATCGTGTATGCAGTCTGCGCCGTCCCTGTCGATGCCGTGGCCGGCCACGGTGCTCAATGCGACCAACCGCGCGCTCGCGGCGGAGGTGGACGCGGCCGCGCGCAAGATTGCTGGCCAGCGCCAGGCCTGCACAGAGGCGAGGGAGGTGCTCGCGGCGGTGCGGACCCACGCGCAGCAGACGCGGCGGATGATCGCTGACGCGGAGGCGCAGCTGCACTCAAAGCGGGAGGAGGCGGCGGCGACCCTTTCCGCGGCGAAGCGGCTGCGGGTGGAGAATGAGCGGGCGCGGCGGGAGGTGCAGCAGCAGGAGGCGGATCTCGTGCGCCTCAGATCGGAGGCCCTTCGCGCCGGGGAGGCTATCGCCGCCACGCACGAGCAGCTCGCCGCGGCGGTGGAGGTGACGGCGCTGCTGGAGCGGGACGCGAAGGACGCGCTGGAGGACCGGCTGGCGCGGGAGCAGCACGGGCAGGCGCTGGAGCAGACCATGTCGCGGCTGTCAGCGACGGTGTGGGCGCGGCTGGAGCGGCTCAACGCTGAGGTCCACTCGCGGCAGGCCGAGCTGGCGCGCGCCCGCGGCGAGCGGGACCGCCACCTGCAGGAGTTGGGGGCGGTGCAGGTGCTGATGCGGGAGGCGGTGCTGGACCAGCAGGACAGCGTGCGGGCGCTGGAGAATGTGATGGCCGAGTCAGCCGCGGCGGATCAGGCGATTCTCGCGAACAGCCACGCCATGCAGACGCTGAAGGAGGAGGGCGCCGCGCAGGCGGGCAGGAGGGCGCAGCTCGGCGGCCAGCTCGCCTCGCTGCAGACCGCCGCGGTCGGGCTGAAAAAGGAGGCCGGGGCGCGGCGGGCGGCGTACGACAGACTCCTGGGCAAAGTGCGCGACACTGTCGAGCGCATCCGGCTGCAGGCTGGCGACTCGGCCGCGGCCCGGCGGGAGCGCGCTGCGCAGCGGCAGGCGTGCGCGACGCTCAGGACGGCGCTGTCCCACCGCGAGACGCTGGCGGAGGAGGCGTTGGGGCGGGTGCGCCACCACGAGGAGTACGCCGCGCAGCTGCAGCAGCTCGTGCGCGCCGCCGAGGCCGAGGCGGCCTCGGCGGTCGCGCCTTCGCCGGAGAGCCTGCTGGCGACCATCCGCGCGCTCGAGTCGCAGTTCGCTCGGGTGGAGGATCGTCTGGGGCGGGTGCAGGTGCGCGTCGCGCAGGCCACGCAGGACCTCGTCGCCGAGGGCCGGCGCTGTGAGGCGGTGCAGGACGCCGTCGTCCGCCGCCAGGGGGAGGGGGCCGCGCTGGCGGCTGAGCAGGCGGCCTGCGCGGCGGCGCGCCGCGACGTCGGCGAGCGCCTGCGGCGGCTGGACGAGGAGACGGCACGGCGGCAGGCGCTGCTGCCGGAGCTGCGCGCCGCCTCGCTGGCGCAGTTTGAGGAGCGGCGCCGGGCCTGCGAGGCGGCGGTGGCGGCTCTCCGCGAGCAGCTCCAGACCGCGTCAGACACGGGCCGGCGCCTCCTTCAGGCCAACACAAGCCTCCGCATCCACGCACGCGCAGCGCGCGATGGGCTGTCGCAGCGCCAGCGCGCCCTGGCGGAGGAGGGCGAGCGCGGCGTCCTCCTCACGGCGGAGGTGCCGTCGCTCGAGAAGGACCTCGCCGCGCTCGACAGCCGCCGCGAGTCGCTGCTGACTGAGTACGAGCGCGCGCTTGTCACCTATGAGGCGCTGCGGGCCGCCGCGGACGGGCAGGTCGGCGCCATCGCGGAGGCGGCCGGCGCCGGGGAGCTCCTGCGCGCCCGGGCGGCGGTGGAGATGGCGCGGATTGAGGCCGACATGCAGAGCGCGCTGGTCGAGCTGCATCTACACCAGGCCGCCCTTCGTGAGGAGGGGGAGGAGCTCCGGCGGCACAGCAGGCGCCGCGACCTCCTCCGCAGCCGCTACGAGGAGCTGATGCGTGCCATGTCGCGGGCCGTGGCGGCCCCGCTGGCGGCGGGGGAGGCGGAGGAAGCCGCCGCCGGGGCTGCCGCGGTGATGCCGTCGCTGGCGCCCATGGAAGAAGGCGCGGCCCCCGAGGCGTTGCACGCGCGGCTCCTCCTCCACCGCTCCTACGCGCGGGAGCGGCTGATGGAGCGGGGTAACCACCTCGACCTGCGCCTCGTCGCCCTCGAGCGGGAAACGGCGACCCTCCGCAGCATGCTCGCCGCCCTCCAGGACAATCGCCCCACCGCTGCTGGTGCTGCTGCTGCTGCGATTTGCGGCAAGCAGGACGGCGGCCACGCCGACCCACACGAGGCAGGCGACGCCGCCGCGACGCAGCAGCGGCGCGCTGGCGAGGCGGCGCAGGTGCATCTGATGCGGGCGGAGCTGGACGTCCACAACGCCGCCCTGGCAGCGATGCAGGAGCAGAGCGAGCTGTCGCGGGTGCAGCTGCGAGCGGTGCGGAAGGAGCTCCAGGAGCTGCAGTCGATTGAGAAGCAGAAGAGGGTGCAGGCACAAAAGATGCAGGACCGCGTGCAGCGCGAGCGACAGAAGCGGGTGCGGGAGGGATGCCAGCGTCTCAAATCGACGGGGTTGAATAGGAAGTCCCAGTGAGGCAGACTGAGGCCTACTGCTATTCCCTACCCTCCTCTCTCCCCTCTCTCCCTCTCTCTTCCTCTCCCTCTCTCCCCTCTCCCTCTCTCTTCCTCTCCTGTATACGTGGGGGGATGGGTGGGTGGGGGTCTGTAGGGCGCAGGTCTCTGATTAAAAGGTTGACCAGATCCTCTTCTTGTCCCCCCCCCCCATCAACCGGGCAACAAATGAGCCACACATTCAAGTACAATGGATTCATGAATACGAAAGATAAACACACGGATGGTAATAACAATCGTGGCTGGGAACTCTTTTTTCTTCTGGTCCTCGATCACAATCATGTCCAATGCCAGTGTGCACCGAGCCCCACTCACAGGTGTTTAATGTTGCTGTTGGTGGATTGGTGGTTTCAGCATAATGACCCCCCCCCCTATCAGAAATATATGACGACTTCCTTTCCTCTCTCGACCACACTTCTTGGCGCCTCTCCCCTCCCGCGTACTTATGACTGTTCACAGTGACATATTGATCGTACAAAATCCTTCAAAAAGGAAAAAAAAAAATCAGCGTCGCGTGACGAAATTACTCTCCTTTTATAATATTGCAGAAAGGAAACGATAGCGCGTCGGAGAGCATCCAACCTCTGACTTGAATTAAAAAAAAATCAACAAGGACGTCAGCGCAGATTCACCAATGCAGCGTATCTCGTCCCTTCAGCAGTACACCGACCTGAAGAAGCAGGCCGAGTCGGGGCTTGGCGTGGTAGTGCACTTCAGCGCCGGCTGGTGTGAGCCCTGCAAGGCAGTTAATGCGCTGCTCGAGGAGCAGGCGGCCGCGTACAAGGAGCGCCTGACCTTCGTCGAGGTGGACTGCGAGGCCCACGCGGATATTTGCGAGACGGAGGGCGTCGAGTCGGTGCCGTTTATCGCCTTCTTCCGCACGCCCGTGGCTGGCGACAACCGCGCCGTGGAGCGGGTTGCGGACGTTGTGGGCGCCAAGTTGGACCAGATCAAGATGAACACCGTTTCCCTGTACGGCGAGAAGGGGGGCGTGGGCTGCCAGCGCGGGGACTTTGGGTCGATGGACGAGTATCTGACGTACCTGACAAAGCGCCCGGGCATCGTCGCCTTCATCACCGGCACCCCGTCCCGCCCGCGGTGCGGCTTCACCGGGCGGCTCTGTGAGATGCTCCACGACATGGGCGCCGGCTTCGTTTACTACGACGTGATGACCGACGACGAGGTGTGTGAGGCCCTCAAGCGCTTTTCCAACTGGCCGACGTACCCGCAGGTGTACGTGGACGGACAGCTTATCGGCGGCCTCGACATTTGCAAGCAGCTCCAGGAAGAGGGGGAGCTGAAGGAGACGCTGAAGCTGT
The DNA here is from genome assembly GCA_000482205.1 of Herpetomonas muscarum. NCBI lineage: Eukaryota > Euglenozoa > Kinetoplastea > Trypanosomatida > Trypanosomatidae > Herpetomonas > Herpetomonas muscarum. Next base: position 5,308 of record AUXJ01005064.1, read on the forward strand.
AGAGGCGGAGGCGGAGACGGTCCGTCACGAGGGGTAAGAGGGGGGGGGGATTCTTCCCTTCTCCGTTACCGATTCGTCCGCCCGCCCGCTTCCCTTTCTCGTACCCTCTTCTTCATATTATTACTGTTTTGTTTTTCCAACTACCAACACATATCCCCCCCCCCTCCCCCCCACCATAGCGTAGCTAAACGCACCAGCAGACACACCACCACGGGTCTCGGACGCCAGCGCACGCGTTTCTCCACGGAATCAGGTTGGGCCGCGTTTCAACGGACGTTCTTCGTTCCCCTCCCCTCCCCTCTCCCCCCTCCGTTTTTCCTCTCTAATTCTCTATTTTAATTTCCACCTGGGGCGTCACGTGACTCGGGTAAGCGGGAGGAGGGGCGAAGAAAAGAAAACAACACCATCAATAACAACACACCCGCACACGAAGACACAGAGGTACGATCGACAACTCAAATTAAGGGAGGCAGACGACTTCACATGTATGGGCACGTCTTTGTCCCCCCCCCCCCCCCCTTGCGAGAGTTTTTTTATTATGATTCCCATCCACGTCTTCCCCCCACACGCATATATACCCATATGCAGATCTGCGACGGAGAGGGAATCCACAGGAGGGAATACGCTGCATTTAATGAATACCCAACTCCCCTCCCACCTCCCCCCCCTCTCTCTTTCCCCCTTAAAAAAAAACTTGAAAATACTCCCCGCCAATACTCTCTCAGAAAAAAAAAGGTAAACGCATAATCTGAGCGTACACAATATCGTGGCAGCATCGTATAGCTGGCACGAACTACTCATCGTTCAGACCTTTCTTTAAAAAAAAGGAAAGCAGTGAAAGAAAAAAAGACGCTGGTATATATTGCGTTGTAGACGAATTGTATTACGACCCACATCGTTTTGTCGTTTTTCTTTGTTGTACAGACACACACACACACACAGACGTACCTCCTCATGTCCCGTCCGGTTCTCTCCACTGGTGATTCCGTCGCGAGGGGCGGGGGCTTCCTGGCGCAGCTGCTTCGCCCGCTCATCGCTGTCCTCTCGCACGTGGCGGAGTCGGTGGCGACGACGCCGGTGTACGTGTGGGTGTACATTGGGGTGATGGTGTGGATCACACAGCGCCTCACCCTCAAGCAGGGCCTCGGCCGCAAGAAGTGCGTCATTGGCGGCCGCACAGTGATTCTGAACGGCGCAGAGGAGGGCATCGCCGGCAGCGTCGTCGACGTGGACAAAGTCGACGTCAGCTTCGCCGATGTGGGCGGGCACGAGGACGTGAAGCAGGCGCTGACGGAGCACATTGTGTGGCCGTTCAAGCGGCCGGAGCTGTTCACTGGCAAGACGGTCCGCTCGCACCCGAAGGGCGTGCTGCTGTACGGGCCTCCCGGCACCGGCAAGACCCTCCTCGCGCGTGCCCTGGCGAAGGAGCTGGGCTGCTCCTTCATCAACGTCAGCACCGAGTCCATCTTCTCCAAGTGGGTCGGCGAGACGGAGAAGAACGCGGTGGCCATCTTCACGCTCGCCGCAAAGATCTCCCCATGCGTCATCTTCGTCGACGAGATCGACGCGCTGCTGAGCATGCGCCGCGACAACGACGCCACGCCGCACACGCACGCCAAGACAATCTTCATGACGAGGTGGGACGGCCTCGAGAAGGACGCCGACGCCCGCATCATCGTCGTCGGCGCCACGAACCGGCGCCTCATCATCGACGACGCTATCCGCCGCCGCATGCCGCTGCAGCTTCACGTCCCCCCGCCGGACTTGAACGCCCGCTCCAAGATCCTCGGGATCCTCCTCGACAATGACCTCGAAGGCAACCCGAGGCGCGATGATATCATTCAGTACGTCGCAATGAAAACGGGCGGGTACACCGGCTCCGACCTCACGGAGCTGTGCAAGGCCGCTGCCCTGATGCCGCTCAGGGAGCTCCACAGCACCAGCGGCAGCGCTGGCGAGGACATCACGATGCCACCGCTGCGGGTCGAGCACTTTGACGCAGCGCTGGAGCGTGTGAAGGCGTCCATCTAGGTTGGGCTCCCCCCCCCTCACGCTTCCCCTTTACTCCCTCCATCCCTATCTCTGGTTAGACGTTGTGGCCATGGGGTGGGCCAGAACGAGAGAGAGAGAGGAGGGCACATACACACACACACGCGCGCGCCAGCAACAAACAAAAAAGAAAGAGTCAGTCGAAAGAAGAAAGAATCCGAACCCCCCGTTGCTCTATTTTTCACAGTTGAAACAAAAAAGAAGCCCTAACTGACAGTATTATTTAATACGTTGATCGTGTGCATCTTTCAGGGACACACTCTCTCTCTCACACACACACACACATACTGAGGGGAGAAATTATGAGGGGGCATGCTCCCGTAAAAAAAAATATATATCCTCTTGAGGATGAATCAACACGATGTACTCAGCACAACCAAAGTCCCGTGTGGCGAGCAGAGATACAAAGAACAGGCACCTGTGCGGGGTGCGGGTTGTGATCCTCGTAGAGCTGTCCCTTTTTCCTCCTCTCCCCTGTGGATATTCTAGAAGGCGTGATAACTCTCTGTGTCATCGTCGCAAACTGTGAACACTTCACTTGACGTTCCTGCCTCTTCTCTTCACGTCACTTACTTATTATTTCTTCTTGTGGCAAACCATCCTAGGCTCACCCGTGGTGGTCGGAATACGACATACAACAGAGAGAGAAAGTTCTATATATATACATCAACGGCGACGGGTTTGGCAGTTGCGTGGTGTGACGTGTGTGCATATATATATATATATATATATATATACTCTTTCCGTGATATTTTTAAAATTTGCGAGTGCCGCCAGCGATACGGTACGGCACCACCACCACGCGCCTCCACAGCAGCAGCAACAGCAGTAGAGCCGTTGCTGTTGCAAGCGAAGGCACAAAGCAATCGATCTCTCCCTCCCCCTCTCTCTCTCGAGAGAGATATACACACACATACCCACATACACACAAGTTTCCCTGCAGAGCCACCGAACGAGTGTGTGGGCTGCTGATTCTGCTGCTGTCACATCCCCACCATTAGCTCTTCATCGTGCAGTTGGTCTGCAGGAAGAGAGAGAGCGAGCGAGAGGGAGAGGAAGGGAGCGGTCGCGATGAGCTCGTCAGTCTCCGCGTCCGCCTCCTCCTCGGCGTCCACTCGGGGAGGTAGCCCGCGGCCCCTTAGCGATGGTGAGAAGGCCCAGCAGCCCGCCCAGCCCCACCACAGCTCGGCCGCTGCCGCGTGTGCGGAGCAGTTTCAGGTGCAGGGGATGCGCCATGAGCCACACACGGACGTTATTTGGTGCACGCTCTGCACTGTTGCGGCACCGTCGGATCCGGACCTCGCCCCCGTCCCGGATGGTCCTAGCCCGCAACAACAACAGCAGCACGCCGGGGATGGCGCGGGGTCGTTCCCGCGGATCGAGGACGTGCTGTGCGTGGTGGGCCGCACCGCGGGGGAGGTGCTGGCCCACTGCCAGACCCGCGGTCACCTGCTGCGCTTTGAGCGCGCCCGCTTCTCGGGCCTGGAGTACTGGTGTCCGGTGCAGCTCCACGGCGAGCGCGTGCTGCTCGACCACCACTGCGTATACCCCAGCGCCATGTTCGGCCCCGGTCGCCTCATTATGGACGAGACGATCGCCGGCGGGATGCTTCTCGGCGAGGACGTGTGCGGGGCTGTGAAGCTGTGGCCATACCACCGCTACAGCGTCGTGGAGCTGGTGCTGCCTCAAAGCAAGTCGTTTGTGGAGCGCGTCGAGCTGGACCGGGGTGACGGGAAGAAGAGGGGCAAGAAGGGGAGGGGCGCGAGCACGTCCGGTGCTGCTCGAAGAGCGGAGAATGGGCCCGCCCCCCACCTCGATGTCTTCTACGCGGAGGACAATGTGCCTGAGTTTGCTCTGACGGACAGGGAGCGCCACGCAGCGGCCTCGCCGGTGCTGCGGACCGCCGGGGCGAAGCGGCTTCCGCTCTTCCAGCGCCGTCTCAGCGGCGTGCGGAGTAGGCGGATGCGAGCGAATGACGTGTCGCGGGTGCTGAGAGAGGTCAACACCGCCCTCCAGGGAGAGGCCATCTACCGGAAGAGGCGGATTGAGCGGTTCGCTAGGGAGAATATCTAGCCCGTCTCTCTCTCTCCATCTCTCCATCCCTGGAGAAATGAAAAAAAAAGCGAAAGAGATATGGGAAAATAAATGGTGTCACCATCGGCAGGAGTGTTGGGCAAGGAAAGGTGCAGCAATTCGTGTAATCGCATCCTCTCACACTTTTTTATTTTCGTGCTGCGCACATCTGTTTCACGTCCTGCCCCAACAGATACGCATTAGCAGGGTTGCTCATAATGTGTCGATGCTTTTTGCTCCATATTCATGTGCTTGGCGCAATACCGTGCCAGTGTGTGTACGTCTACTCGTGCCTGCCTTTTGATCCTCCTTTCTCTCCCCGATTCCATTTTCCCTTTTTTGATACATGTGTGTGTGTCTGTGTGTGTGCGACGGCGAGACGTTGTGGCTGGATCTAACTCCTACGCATTTTGAACCTCAAAGAGGCATTTCCATCACAGCATCTCTCTACATGAGGAGAATTTTTCACAGAATCAAAAAGAAAAAACCCACCACCACCACCACCACCACCACCGCTAACAACAACAACGAAGAAGGAGTAGACGTTGTAGCAAAAATATCATTATCGTCGTTTAACAAACAAACAGCAAACATCAATCAATCAAGCAGCAACAAACAGTTGCGGGATAGAGTAAGAAAAGAAAGGAAAGTGGAGGTGGTGCATTGTGTGCGTGTGTGTGTGTGTGTGCGTTACGAATACTACCATCAACACACCGTGCACACGGCCCTTGCCGTTCATCACACTTATCCCCCACTTTTTTACCCCACAGCTTATCTCTAGCTGTGCAGCGAAAAAGAAGAAGAGGAGGCCACCGGGCGCACACACGCGGGGAAGATGTTCAAGAAGTTCACGCGTGTTGTGAGTCACTTGAAGGACGGCGGGAGTTGGAAGTACTTTGCTGGCGGGGAGCCGTATTGCCCCTTTGGCGAGGAGTTTGGTCTGTACGTTCTGCCCGAGTATGTGCAGGAGGACGAGATGATGCAGCTCCGGAAGGGCTACGTCGACGTCTACACGCGCCGCTCCGACTCCATCGTGCTGAGCGATGGCCGCTTCCAGATGCCACCGCTGCCGCCCAGCTCCTTCATGAAGCTGATCGAGCGCATTGAGCAGGACAAGATTGTGCCAAAGGGGTGGCTGAACAACCAGACAGCGAACCTGTACGAGCCGGGCGACTTCATCCGCGCCCACATTGACAACCTTTTCGTCTACGACGACATCTTCGCAATCGTCTCCCTCGGCGGCAACGCCCTGCTGCGCTTCGTGCACGTGCAGAATGGCGAGGAGCTGGACGTGATGGTCCCCGACCGGTCGCTCTACATCATGTCGGGGCCGGCGCGCTACGTGTACTTCCACATGGTCCTCCCCGTCGAGGCGCAGCGCTTCTCCATTGTCTTTCGTAGGTCCATCCTCAATTCGGATGGGGGCTTCCGCCCCATCACGACGCCGCTCGCGGACCTGATGCCGTACCGCGCGACGCAGGTGCTCAACACGCTCTACAGCAAGCAGATTGGCGGCGTCCGCGTGACGGTCGACGACGACTTCCTCGAGGGGGAGCAGATTGGGGCGTTTGACACCGCGCGGTGGGTGAAGCGGCTGCACCCTCTCAGGGACTGGTCGCTGCAGCGGCAGATTGACGAGGACGCGCTGAGGATCGAGGAGCTGCGGGAGAAGCGGTACCTCGACGTGGACTTTGACTGGCGCGTCGCGGAGCTGCGGAAGCAATACAAGGAGCTGGAATCCATGCTCATGACGCCGTAGCACAAGTGTATATATACATATATATGCACGTGTGTGTGTGTGTGTGTGATGGATGAGAGAAGAGAGGGTGAGGGGGCGGTGGACCTTTCCTGTGTGTCCTCCCTCCCTCCCCCCTCCCCTTTTTACCCCCCCCCCCCCCCCCCCCCTACCCCTACCCCAACGCGTACACATCAGTGTATGGGGCCACACACGGCGGCATCACGATTTCACACCCGCAG
>AUXJ01005087.1:0-13274 GCA_000482205.1 Herpetomonas muscarum
AACAAGGCAAAAGACATGTTATTATTAAAGGGCGATCGACAGACCTGAACAGCGTAGATCTACTCAAAGGCACGTCGCGTGCCGACGTTCAGTTTTGCTGTCCACCCGCTTATCCACGACACACAGCGGCTCACCGGGGAGCAGCCACTCGTAGTGGCTGCCGCGGGCTCGCGAATGCTGGACGGAGGGGGGGTGCTATTGGCTGCGTCCCGCGGCGCCGCCCACCCAACGATGGTCGCGTGTGGGCACCCCTCCACCGTGACACGCTGCAGGGCAGGAGAGCCGCTCAGGTCGAGAGCCGCGAGCCTGACGCAGTCCTTGATTACAAGACGCTGGAGGCTGCCGAGGCCGGCAACTCCCTTTACCGTGGCCAGTTGGGCGCACTTGGTGCACCGCAGCGATGTCATCTTGTGGTCGCCGCTGACGTCAACAGCAGTCAGCGCCGCACACATGTCAACGGAGAGCGTCCGCAGCTCATGGAGACCCGCCAGACCGCGCACCTCTCCCAGCCTCGAGCAGCCCCGCAGTTTCACCTCCACGAGGGCAGCTGACCCGGACACGTCAACGAGAGTGACATTATCGCACCCGATCAGTGTCAGGTGTGTCAGCGCCGCCCGGCCGCCCAGGCCGTCGACTCGCGAGAGCCCCTTGCACTTCCGGAGAAAGATCTCGGATATCCTGCTGCACGGTGACACGTCCAGCACTGCAACCGCCGCCGACCCAATGTGAAGCCGGCGGAGGTTCTTGCTGGGGAAGTCGAGGCCGGCGACAGTCAGGGCGTTGCAAAGGTCAATGTCGACCTCCTCCAGGAGCGGCTTGTCTCCCAGGTCGAGAAACTGAAGGCGCTCGCAGAGGCGGGCGGACAGTGACCGCAGCTTCGACGCCGACTCGAGGCCGTCGACAGTTGTCAGCGAGCGGCACGTCATGATGTCCACAGTCTCAAGGGCTGTGCAGCCTGTGAGGTTGACCTTCTTGAGGTTCTTGCAGGAGCTGACCTCTAGCGCGACGAGGCCCTCGCACGCTCGCAAGTCCGCCTCCGCCAGGTTCGAGCTGTCGGTGATGACGAGCTCCCTCAGCAGCGACACAAACCCGCCAAGGGAGGAAAAGCTCAGCGACGTGGTCCGCCAACGCCTCAGCAGCACGCGCTCGAGCCACTCGCACGTCGCCAGCGGTTTCAGGTCGCGGAGGTGGGAGAAGGTGCTCGAAATCTGTCGCAGACGCGGAAAGTGCGGGAAGGGCTCCCGTGGCATCACGTGCACCTCGTTGACAATGTCCAGGTACAGATGCTCCAGCTTCGGCAAGTCCGGCATCCACGCCCACCTCCACACGGCGCGGCAGTTCTCGACGTACAGGATGCGCAGCCGCTGCAGGCCCACCAGCTTTTGCGAGGGGAAGAGAAGGCGACAGGAGCGGAGCATGACAAACTGCAGTTTCTCACACTCAGCCAGCATGCCGACGTCTACACTGTTGAAGACGCCGTCGCGGGGCCGCAGCAACGCCAGCACACTGAGGTGCGGAAAGGCCTCGAGTGCGGTTTGCGCTGACCCAACATACCCGTCGACGCGAAGGCTCTCCACGGACGGCAGCGAGCCTGTCGCCGACAGCCGCGTCAACGCAGCGGCATTGCTCACGGTCAGGGAAAGCAGACACCCGCCAAATCCGTCCAGCGGGATCACGGGCTCCGCCGCCTCGCCGAGCACTACCAGCGACATTGGGAGGCAGGAGTTCGCCCTGGCAACCCACCAGTCTAAGCACGACGGACGCGTCATATGGACGGCTGCCTGCTGACGGATGGTCAGCGGAGCAACGCGGGCGTTGGGAATCGTCGCGATCTCTGCCAAAATCCCCACCGCCGTGGGCCAGGGGAGAAAACGGTTCGCCCGGTCAGGCGACACGCCCACCTTCAGCTGCATGAACGTGCGCTCCTTGTGCTGCGGCGTCGCGTGGCGGTCCTGGAGCAAGAGCCCGGTATCGCTCTCTTCCACCGAGTACCGTGCTGTCGGCGACACGCAGGACATCAAATGTGTTAGCGCCCCGGCGTCCCCCTGCGGTGGGGCGATCGATCTCCAGAAGAGAAGCGACATCACCCGCAAAGAAATGAGGCAAAGAAAACGCACGCGAGAAGGCAGCCAGAGGGGGGGAGGGGGAGGAGGGGGGAAGTAGTGTGGGGGCGGGTGCAGTGGAGGGGCTTCTTATGTTTTCAGATACGGGTGAGACAAGAATAATGATGGGTGTTGATGTTAAAATGTTTTTGTTGTGTGCATGGAAGGGCTTTTTCAGTGTTAAAATGTATTATTCCTTGTAAGATCAAAAGTATGGGTTGGGAAGGTGGCGAGAGAGAGTTGGCAAGTATCCGAGGTGCGTTGCAATGACAGGGTGATCACTTGGAAGAGGAAGACGCAGGGCAAAAAGAGCGGTGTACGTACGCGCAAACATGCGTGCCATAGTGTACGTAAATAACGTTCGGTCCGCATGAATTCATCGGCACACATTAGCTCTGCTCAATAATTCTCACATGTCAAACTTTGGTGTAGTTGATGCGAACGAAAAGTGGTGCAATGAAATGAACAATACTGTGCATAAAAGCGTTTGCTTCCGGCCTCAAGAGGGGGGGGGGGGCAAAAAGGGAAGGGTGGGGCCAGTCTAAATACAACGGGCGGGAGCTTTCTCTTACAAGAGTGCGGCGCCTCCACCTGCCGTCGGCTGGGTCGGGTTGGAGTCTGCTCCACCAAAGAAGAGAGACACTGCCCGACCTGTTAACCTGCGAACAAACGACATGTTCTGCGACAAGAAGCTAACATTGGTGACGACAGAGGGTAATTGCTTTGCCAGCTCGAGGACCAGCGTTTGCGCCAACATGGAGGCCAGTTCCGCCGGGCTGGTTGAGAGGTGTGAGAGCTGAATCCGCGGGATGGTAAAGGCTGCGTTGTACAGAGATGGAATGAAGGCAACGCCTGACAGCAGATCGTCCTCGCCGTACTCAGCGTGGGCGTCGGCGTTTTGCGGTGAGCTCCAGCTGCGGTCCCAGTTGACAATGAGCGGAATCTCCATCAGCGTGGCGTTTACAATGTGCAGATAACGAGCCGGCGCTGGCACAATCTCAAAAACCGGACGCTGGCGCATCACTTGGGAACACCCCTCGCTAGCCTCAGGACTGCTGTCGCACCGGTGGCAACCCAACTCCTCGCGTGAAGGTGAGCAGTGCTTTGCCAGCCTAGCGCCGTGACGGATAAGACCATCTGTGATGGTAACATTCACTCCGCTACAGCTGGCGCGGATCGAGCCAAAGGAGACGCACTGCGATGTTGCTTCAATGTCTCGGAGCGCAACGTCGAAAGTAAGGGGTGTCACAATGAATACAGGTTCGGCCATGCCACGACTGCGGCTGGTGACAGTCATGCCCTTGATGCTCATCTGCGCGGAAACCTTGTGGTCAAACAGGGAGCACCACAGCGCACACGAATCAGCCAGAAGCGTCACCGCAAAGCCGGTCGGCCCACGTAGCGTGATGGACTGCATCGGGACATGGACCTCCAGCTTGGCGGCAAAGAATCGCTGCTCCTCCCTGCTGCCGCCGTCCGCCACCACGCCTAGGTCGGCGTCCCCGTCCAATGACTCGCTATCCCCGCGGCAATGCGGCGCACTTGTGGTGGTTTCGCCCACCAGCATTCCAGCGCTCAGCACGGGGCCACGGCAAATCGCACCCTGTGGCAAAATAGCCACAGTTGAGCAACGCTGGTGGCGTCCGTCGCCACCACCCCCAGGTGGACTAGACGCAACAGATGAGAGTACCAAAATGCCTACCTCTGAGCCGGATGCAGTCTGTACCGCGACCGGTCTCGCTCCTGAGTGCACTGTGGCTTGCAGAGTCTTGTCACCGACCACCCCATGCTCTTGTGACTCGCTCTCCGACAGGGTGATCACTGCTGCACAGGCCCCTGCATCACACTCATCAGCGCCAGTCACGCTGCCGACGTCATCCTCCACGCAACCATCGGGCGGCATCGTGGCTTTCCCCGCAGGGACCTCCGCGAATGAGACCCCCGACATGTTGACCAACCTCCATGTTAGCGGCTCGGCAGGCCCGACGACCATGCACGCCGGCTCACAAAGACCTTTCTTTGATAGCGTGACGTGGTGCTGGTGATCAAACGATGATGATGTCGGTGTGTTCTTGCCCATGTGACTGCGGCACGGCACGACTCCACGCCACACCGTTCCAGGCAACACCTCCGTCTCAATCGCCTGCGAGAAACTGTTGCCACCGTCACACGAGAAGCGGAAGGCGTTCGTGTAACCACTCGTCGACAGGACATGGAACCCGAACTCCTCCTCTGGCAGAATATCCACGGCGCTGACGGAGGGGTCCTCATCCGCGACAGGCGACACCGTCACGGCGCGCGTAGAGCATGATTCATCCTCAGACGCGTTTTCCTCCGGGGACGGGTGCACAAGGTGAAGAACTCGCAGCGGGGTCGTACTTGCGGTGCGGTTGACAATGTACAACGGCGGCAGAACATCAAAGGATGGTGCCACGGGGCTGTCAGCGACACCAGCACAGTCACCTGCCACGGATGGCTTAAAGATGAAAAACGCGGCCTTCCCCGCAGCCTGCACGGCCCCATCCCGTGCTGACCGCTTGGGTGGATGTGCTGCTGCCGGCCGACACATCACCAAGCTGCCTGCCAACCCCTCCTCTAGCGTGAACTCAGCTGAGTCCTCGTTCCCAGCGCAGCGGAGAATGAGGGCGCTGTCTAGCGGAATGTACCCACAGGCACCGGCGGGGAGCCCGCGCATTCCTAGACTCCCTGCCGATGTCCCGGTGTGCCTGGAGCGGACCGACAGATCCTCCTCGCAACAATTCCTAACGAACGCAGCGTTCTTCGCCTCAACGCGCCACACACGACTCCGCCGTCCCTCACCAGCCAACTGTAAGGTGGCCGTAAGCGCGAACCGGAACCGACGCGGGAACTGCGTGTCGACCATGTCAAAGCTAAACTTCCGCCCTACGTCGCTCTCGCTGTCGTGGGGGAGCCGCAGGAGGGAATCGGAGAAGAATGGACATGTGTTGCCCTCCTCAGTGCGGAAGACAGCGTCACCTACGGAGATGGTCGAGGCAACATCATAAGAGCCATCGGAGGAGAGCTCATAAAACGGCGCCTCTTCCCCTGGCATGAGACGAACATTCTTCGACAGCGGCGCCCCTCCAGCATACCGTCCACGCACCTCCACGGAAAGAGGAAAGTTTGTGCAGTTACGGATTGACGGCTGGCTGGGCCGCACGAAGAGCATCAGCACGCGACCCTGGATAGCGTACCCGAAGGTGAGGTGTGCCCTACTGCCGTCGCGCTGAGAGACAAACTCCAGGTGGAGGACCTCTGGCACCTCGCCGTCCGCCGTGGCCCGCCGCAGAATCTGCGCCGCGGTCAATCCCTGGCGGAAGAGCTGCTCCCGTAACGAGCGCACCGTGGACATCGAGGATGAGGAGTCAGTATCATCGTCCCCACTTGCACCACCCCCACGGCCTTTGCTTGCGTGCTTCCTGTTCGATGCTGGCATGGTAAGGGCGACACTCATTTCTGAGCAGTCAAAGAGGCTGAACGGCATGCTTGCGACAGCGTGCGGGGGAACGTCACACCCGATGCTGGAGAAGCGCGACGTGAGATGGAGAGGGAATGGAGACTCGTTATTGATCTGAAATGCCGTACGTACGTGCACGCGTTGCACCAACTGGGCACTGGACACTGATGCGATGACGTGCAGATACGCGTCCTCGTCACGCGGGCGCACGTAATAGGCTTCGGCCCAGGCCGCCGTGTCGAGACCGTATGAACCCATGTCCGTCCGATACGCAGCCTCAACAACGGTTTCCCTGACACGACCGCGGTGGGGCACCGTATCGGACATTGCCTCTGTTTTGCCCACAAGAGAATAGATGTCCATCTGCGTAGCGATGTGTGGGAGCACATATCCACTGACCATAGGCACGACCGCAGAGCCGCCCACCACGATGCCTGTCCGCGAGCCAGAGGGCTGGCTCCGTCTCTGTTCCGCCATCTCCTCCGCCGATCCGGTCTGCGGCCTGAAGGCGTTTTCTGCGTAGACGGAGAGCACTGCCCCGGAGTCGTTGTGTATGGTGGCGATCGTGCCAAGAGGATGCTGACCCGTACGGGGGGGAAGGGCGGCCTCTGGGGCTTTGTTGGCGAGGCCGTTGACAACCGCAACAGTATTTCGCGCAACAGTGGCGAGTAAAGATACTTGGGCTGCTGTGATGGTGAAGGTGTTCCTCGACAAGGAAGTGCGCAGCGTGCACGTGGTGAACTCTGTCGCTGCGTGCCCTTGGACACCGACGAGTAGGGGCTCAGCTGACACCCGCTCCAGCCTCTGTGAGGCGAACTCCCAGAGACCGCAGTCGTGAAGGGCCAGACGGGTCTCAATCTGCGCATCCGACGTGCTCTCCTTTCTCGACCAGAAGAGTGCGTTGGACAGCGTCACAGACGCAATAGGAAGGCCGTTGGGGAGGACGACGCGGATGGGGGTAAGGGACAGCGAGCAGAGCACCTTCCACGTGCTGTAGCGCCGCGCCAGGACTACAAGTGGCTGAGTGGCCTCCTCAGACTCCTGTGGGGTGTTCGAGGTCGCAGCAGGTGGCGTGGCGAACGCCGCGCGACGCCACGCGCCTAGTGGACAGACCTCTGCGCTGTCCCCGCCCGCCCCTCGGTCTGCGGTGGGCTCCATCATCTCGTGCACAACTGCCATGGGTGTGGCCAGCACCTCGGGGGCGATGGGGAGGCGCACCTCCCCGAGGCCAACAGAAACGCTGACAGTCAGTGCATTGGACCGGAGCTGCTCAGAGGCCTCGGCGTCCAAGGACATGCGGGAACAAATGGGGATGACCACCTTGCCGCTCTCTTGTGGGTGGGGTGGGGAAACATCGGCTGGAAACGCCGACAGAGCAGCAGAACCTACATGCATCTCCAGTGCCAGTCGAGCATCTACACACCGGAGGCGGCACAGTGTCGATCCCCGCCGCTTCAGTGTGCACGACGCCTCCAGGCGCGAGTGAGACGCAACGAGCGTCGTGTAGGCATCCAGCACAACGGAGCAGCTGCCAGGGCCGACGATAGCCGAGACAACGCGGCGCCGCGACGGCGGGCGAGGTGGCGCGGTGGGTTCTGTCTGTAGCGGCAACGGAGGGGGACTGCCATCGCGCCTGCTCGTAGTAGCATCGGTTTCTGGGGGCGCCGGTGGTGGCGATGGCTCGGGTGTCTTGTGAAGGTCCATCTCCACACAGTCCACACACGCAAACAGCGACGTCTGCTGGTGTGCACTGCGTATGAAGTAGAAGGGTCCGCGGGGTGATGCGGCACTCGTCCCTGCACCTTTCCGCGCGAACACGCACCGCTGAAACAGAACCGTCGTGCCCGGGCAGACGATGATGGTCGACGAGAAGTCGTCTGGCGCCCAAGTAAAGGTGCACGCCTCAATAACCAAAACCTCCCCAGGGCACTCCTCGCCATTAATGTACAGATGGCCCAGATGACTAAGGTGGAAGTTACCGCACGTGGTGGAGGTGCTGATCAGCGCGTGTGGCCCAGCGGCGTTGACAAATCGATCGCCCAGAGCGGCCGCGCACTCCACCAGCTCCTTTACCTGCCTGTAATGTGCTGGAACGTGCGCGAAGCTTGCGTCCACTTCCCACGCTTGCACCTGAACAACTGTCTGATCTTGCTCCCCGTTGTACGACAGACAGCTTGCTGACTCGCTCCCGCTCGCAGGACTGGCGGAGGCTGCGCCGTCCAGGATCGGTTCTTGCATGGGAAGCGTGGAGATGCGCGCCTGTGAGGATCTGCTGCTCGAACGCCGCGGTGACGATGAAAACGACTGGTTCGGAAGCGTCGTCCGCCGATCGACGCTGATGCCCCGCACACTCGCTGCAACCAGCGGGGTGCACGCTCGGGATGGTTGCTCAGTGGTGCATAGCGAGGCAGACACAGCCTGCACGACGCATTGTAGCGGTGCCACAGGGAGCGCCTGCACGGAAGGTGCCCAGAACTCCTGCTTTGACATGGGTATCTGAGCATTAAGACCATCCATCGACAATACCACCTTTGCCGCTGTTGAGCACTGGCCGACCAGAGCGCAGGCGGGCACGTGGTCCAGGTCAATTTGGAAGCGTGGAGCCTGAATAGCTACGGCGAGGCTCTCGACGTCGTTGGTCATGATCAGTACAGAGTCGGAGTCGCGAATGGGGGCGAGGATGACGCCAAACCGCTCCATCACCGGGTCGGGGGCGGCACCCTGCGACCGCGCCTTCTGACCAGCCCCGTTAATACGCAGCATGAGGTACGGCGGCGCTGTTGTCGTCGCTGCTGCTGGTACGCTGCGCGGACGTGGTGCCCAGGTTACGGGGCAGCCATCCGCAGGACACGCAAGCACTGCGGCAACGTCAGTGAACCCGCTGAAAAAGAGGCGATAGAGGTGCGTGGGAATCAGCTCCTCGAGCATGAAGCGCAGCATGCCCTCCCCCGTCCTCGCGAGCAGGTCAACGCGGATGTCAACGATAGGCTCCAGGGCAATGGCATTGATAGAACAGGACACCTGCACGTACGATGACATGAACGGGCGGCTTGGTGACGGCGTCGCCAGCGCATCCGAGCGCTGCAACACCTGCACAGGGCCGGCGATAACGGCGCCGCCTAGCGCCTCCACCGACTCGATGCCGATCAACGCATACGTCTCCACGGCGGTGACACGAGTGTCACAGACGCGAAGCAGGCACACCTCGCTCGGGGACGTTGCCGGTACTGAGGACGGCTGCTCCGCAGGGTCGCTTCTCCTATTGTACAGGGACTGCATCACCGTCACCGCAGGCACCCGCACGACCACAGCGGGGAGCACAGTCGGCCCGATCTCAGGAGCGCCGCTGACGTGTCGTCGCTGTGGTACCGCCACTGTGCCTGCGTACACCTCCACGCCCTCATTCACTCCTACCACGAGCGTCACCGTCCGCGAGAAGGACGTGGTCACCTGTAGAAATCCAACCGAAACGCGTACGCCCAGCTCCGTCTCACCTTTCAGCGCAGAGGACAGCTCCTCAGTCCCCTGGCTCGACCGTCCAACGACGACGCGGCCAACACTGATAACGGCGTCCAGTGGGGCAAATTCAATCCGCACGCCGGGTATCTTGAGGACTTGAGTGACGCTGCGCAAATCGCGCCACTTTGGCAAGGCAGCGGTGGTGCGCTGCAGCATGCTCAGCTCCACCGCCTTCTCCCGATCCATTGAGCCCGCCGACGCGAGCTTTGACATGTGCGTGTACAGCTCGTGGGGGATGCGATCGAGCAGGTCGCGAACCTGGTCGCGGACAACCCGCAGGAACACCCAGTGTTCGTTGGTGATGGAGACGTTGACAGCAGACACGGCGATGTTGCTGTTGGAGCCGGACATTTTAACGGACACAGGCGCGAGAATGTACGTCCCGCTCTGCATGCAACGCAGCGACAGCTCCTCGAGGGTGCAGCCGTATTTTGGCAACACCAGACCGCCCTCACCCCGTCCCATCGCTGGGGCGGCACTGGAGGCCAGAGATAGCTTCGACACGCGCAACGCCAATGAATCAAACCGAAAAGTAACCAACGGCACGACAATAATCAAGCTCTGCGGATCACCCGCCACTTCCGCGGCTGCCACCTGCTCGGAGGTCACGAGGGCTGCCACCGGCACCCGCTCCTTCAGTCCGATCTGTCCAAGAACGGTTAGCAGAGGTGCCAACGTGGCGTGTACGGCGACGAGTCGCATACGCACCGCCACGTCGGAGAGCTGCACTTTCGTGTCGATACCACCGCCTCTCTTGGCTGATTCCCTCGTCTGGGTCACGACGACCAACGGCACGGGCTCGTTGGTGCCAGATGAGGCGCTCTTCCTCGCATAGTGGTCTGAGCTAGGGGCCTCCCCTGCGCCGTCGGGCGTGTCGTCGGCTGACGCTCCGGCTTCTGTGAGTCTGCCGACGACGTGTGGTTTGCGGGTGGCAACTGCCCTCAGTCGCTGCGGCCGGCCATCCGTCGTGATGATCACGTCGTCGATGCTAAAGGTCGTGTCGTGGTCGCGGTGGACGAGCGAAATCTTGGAAACGTCGATGCTGGTGCGGGCAGGGAGGTCGACGCGCACCCTCTCCCAGGACAGGTGGGTAGATGTTTTCGCCTTCACGCCACTCAGCGACGGAGACTCCACCGCCTCCGCGTCGACTGTGACGGCGTTCTTGGCTGCGTACAGGTGGGCCGCGAGGGGCGCCGCGTAGCGACGCTGCATGCGCTGCCGCAGCACAAGGATGACGTCGGGGTATCGCAGGTCCTGCTCTGCCTCCGCCAGCTCCTGCCGCCTGCTTTCCACCTCTTTCGCGCGATGGCAGTCATCGAGGAGCTGCATGTAACGCTGACGGGCACTTGCGAAGAAGCGCAGATGGGACAAGTTAAAGTTCAGTCGCTTGCGCTTGTCGCGGATCTGGGCAATAACGCAGGCCTTGACGTATGGCCACAGAGACGCCTCCCTGCGTAGACTCGCGTATGGGCGGCAATAGGGCGGAAGTGCCATCATGATGTCGCGCGTTGCCTTGCACCGCACGAGGGCAAAGAGGGTGTCCTCGTCGGCCGTCACCGTCGACCGGCCACAAAAGTTCACGGCGACGTTGCTGCGGAGGAGCGCCCCTGAACGCCGGCTAAAGACCTTTGTCACGGCAACATCAGTGATGCCAAGGGCAATGACGTCCGCGACGGCATCACCGGTGTCAGCAGCGATGGCAGTGTTTGCTACAGCGACCTTAACAACGCGCATCTGCTCCGCCCCAAGTTCCTGAGTTGGCTCCACCGTCACAGACAGCTCGTTGATGGTAAATTTGAATCTAATGTTCTTCCGCGCGTCGCATGGAAGGGTCGCGGTGAGCTCGCCAAAGACAATCTCAATAGGGCGCTGCCAGATCCACTCCATCGACTGCGTCGCGCGGGCACGCAGCGAGGCGAGAAAGCCGAGCTTCTCCATATCCACCGACGCCTCGGAGGACAGAGAGCCTGCCTCCGAGGCCGTGTCGATATCGCTACCGTCACATTCGCTGCGGCATGACAACATGTCCTCGTTATCGTCGGACGTTGCCATGGAGGTGAAGCCGTCGTTCGCTGGTGTGCTCGGGGTGTGCACCGACGGCGTGGAAGGTGTGTGCGTGTCATCCCCACCATCGACAAGTGCTTCGCCGTCGCCGTGCTCCTCGTTGTTCCCCATGCTCAGCTCATCGTGAACCCTCGACGATGTCGCAGCGCCGAGGATTGTGGCGTCGGTGATGTTCTGCAAAATCTCCTCCATCGACCGCTCCGTCGCTGGCGACGACAAATCAAGCGGAAACAGCACATGTGCGCCGCGCACGTCAACGCGGAGGGGGTCGGCGCTCCGCAGGTTGGGAATCTTGATGGACACCTCAGGGACCTCTGCGCGGTCAATCGGCACTGGAAGGACCCTGTTCAGCGTGTCAGTCTTGAGTCGGACGTTACGGAGTACAAATCGGCCACCGAGAACGGACGCATCCACATCTGCCACGTCGACATCGGCAATTTTGGCGACTGACCCGAGTATATAAGAGATGATTGCTTGATTCATGATGTCCTCAGCTCACGGGCCCTCAGAATGAAGCAGGTGGGGGGGGGGGGGGAGGGTCTTTTTTATAAAGAACGGGACTTTGGTAGACAGACAGCTCAAGGCGCGGGACGCGCTGGATACGCATACACAGAATCACAGTGCAATCGATAAAACGGTTCGTGTGATTGACGGAGGGGATGGCAAACCGAGAAACAAAAGATATATAAATGGCGATCACCACAGCGTGGCTGCGGACCGAGGCCGTACAGGTTGGAGCCAGCGTCGATGGTATATCAAAGATCAGAAGCTAGGCGTGTGCGTGAGAGGAAAAATAAATGCAACAAAACGACAAAACAAAACAAGAAATATCGGAACGGGTGTTGTGTTGTAATGTATATGCTGGTACTATTGACAACCTCTCCTGGAAGCGTCCCTCGTTGAAAATGTTCGCTGCCTACAGGCACTGGCACCGCCCTGTGAGCACCGAAGCAACTTGGGTTGAAGGGAAGGGGGAATTACGTCCTAGTGATACGTACGTTTGAACGAACGGTCGATAGGAAATGACAGCTTAATAAAGTGATGACGGACTTGAGAAGGGATGAAGAAATAAAGGAGAATCCAAATACGCCGTATACAAAACTACGCTAGCAACATTGAGGTGAAGATAGGATTAAAAGTTGGTGGAATTGTATTTTGATGTGCAGCGGCCTCACGCGGGAGGGGAGGGGGACGATAGATGCGCAACGGATCAACATGATGTGTGGTCCGAATCTGCCTGGTACCCATCTCCTCGTCATGGAAAAGTTGCGTACTGAAACCACGTGCTTAATACGCACCTGGGCTCACAGGAATAAGTTACGTGAAGTCTCGCCCACCGGAGAAGCAGGGTACTGCGCCACGACGTCCTCCCTCCCCGGACGCAGCCGTGCACGCCTATTTCCAAACTGCAGCCATTGCAGCAATCTCCCCCGTCAGATTTGATGAATAATTTGCCTGTTGCGATGACTTTCTATTTTGTCCTGGTTGTCCAAACGTGCATAATTCATAGATGGTGCAGCAGTGAATCCGGCCGCTACCGGCCGACATCGTTTTTTTTTATCATTGAACTGCATAGAATGAGTGGGTGGTGAAACCAAAAAAAAATGAGAGATGAAATAAAAATAGAGGCGAATAAAGGTATATATATATATATATAATATTTAAAGACGGATGTGTGGTGCTGAGCACAGCGAAGGCTGAACATGTAGCAGGGCTTCTGAAGAACAGAACCGCCCACAGACAGGGAAGAGAACGAGGGGAGTATGTACACTGGTTATGCAGTGATAAAGCACGGACGCTGAACACCAACAGAGGAGGAAGGCTTCCCGTAGGCGCAGCCACCGGCTCAGACTCCCCAATCCCCAAGAAGAGGGTGAAAGGAAAAGGAAATAAAAGGAAGCACTGGGGTAGGAAAGACGGAAAAATACTGCAGAAATAATAGCACTGCTGAGTTAACGACGACGAAACGAAGAACATGCAAGAAAATAAAAAGATCTCAAGTTACCTGAGAAACGCATGTGCCTTGCCGTCGTGAAAAAGCCCCGCCGATGACAAAAATGCATGGACGCTGCTTCAACAGAAGTGTGTTGTCCTTGCGGGGGAGAACGTTG
>AUXJ01005109.1:0-16197 GCA_000482205.1 Herpetomonas muscarum
TTTCGCGACGGACACTAGTTACACTGCCGGAACGGAAAAGTGACACAACAGCGGAAGAGGATAATGAGGGACGAGGAAAATGGAATGTTCGTTAGTCAGCAGAAAAGAGAAGGGGGGAGGGGGGTAAGACGGAGAAGATGCGGTGGAGAGAAATGACATACACGCGATAATAGCAGCAGCAACGAAATGCGTCATTGTTTTGTCCGTTCCCCGTGAGTGGATGTTATAGCAGGATGAGTGGCGGTGAAGCGATGCTGCAAAGTTCCACAGCCCATAAAGTGGGGCAGTAATAGGAAAGTGAGAGAGGGGAGAGAGAGGGTCAAAATCAACACGCATTGTTTTATTCGGTGTGGATGTTGACGCATCTGCGTATCACTGAAATGCTTTGTTTCGTTTTTTGCTTTCGGTGTGGTTTAAAGTGTGTATGAATAATGAAGAAGCGCATATGCCCGTGCAATGGTGGGGGAGGTAAAGATGCACAGTTCGACTCTGCCGTGGCGAGGCAGGTGTGCGCAGAACGGGGGAGGCGCACATGAGCAGAGGTCGCGGCTCATGCATCACTGTACACACGCGCCATGCGGCTGATGGATCTACGTTGAACTACACGAACGTATGCAAGTGTATTTGCTCAATCACGGACTGCCTTATATGGGGATTGCGGTATCATGTTCACCGTCGACTGAAGGAGCCTCCTGCGCCACAGCCACCCAAAGGGGGGAGCAGAATAAGCGAGTCTGTGTACATCGGGACCGCGAGAGAATAAAAAACCTCGCCACGCCTTCAGGTCGGGCATGTCACACGCATACGGGTGTTGCGACCTGCGCGTGCCTGCTGTAGATTACCTGGAGCTGCCGAAAGGGCGCTGAAATTTACTCCGTAGGGGGCGGCAGGGGGGGAGGGGGGGGGGGGTCGATCCGATGCGGTGGCGACGGCTTTGCGTGTACATAGAAACGGGGCACATGTGGGGATGAACTCATCTTCACGAAACAAGCCCGCGGCAACCCGCCCTCCTCTCCCTTTCCATCTTGCTACTGGGGAGCGGGTAGCAAAAAGCAAGGGGGATCGCAACAGAGCTACAGGGACTCCAGCAGCCGGTGAGCGAGCTCCTGTCGACGCTCCGCATTCAGCCGCATTGCGCAGCTTGTGACGGCATCCAGCGATGAAGGGCACCGCGCGTCGTTGTAGACGTACGTACGCAGGTAAAAGTAGGTGAAAAGACCCATGATGCCCTGGCAGTCCATTCTATCTGTCATCCCGCCGTGTCCGGGGATGAGGTCGCCAAAGTCCTTGAGCTTGAACGCCCGCTTGAGGCCGCTGCCGAAGAAGCCGCCAAAGGGCGCCACTAGGGAACCGAACACACCCAACACAATGGCGTGCTTCTGCGCTGGGGATACCATCATGCTTTGCACATGGCCACCTGAGATGGTCTGCACCCAATGCGGGAGCTCGACCTCAGCCTGGATGAATAGGGGATCAACAACGCACTTGGAGTTGACCGCGTTGGTGAACCCCATGGCAGGACAGTGCATCTCCGGGAAGTGTCCTAGAAAGCCGCAGAACCAAAAGGCCCAGGCAACGGTGAAGAGAAAGGCTCCGGCGAACCCCTCCACCGTTTTCTTGGGAGACAGCGCCAACAGCCGAGTGCGCCCGAACAACTTGCCAAACACGTACGCCCAAATGTCATTGTTGACGACGCACGTCACCGGCAACAGGAACCAAATCATGCCGCGCATCATGTTGCGCAGCTCAGCCGACACCTGCGTCGCGATGAACAGCAACGTCATCGCGGTCCATGTGAACTGGATGAACTGATAGCGATACATGCCCTCCCGCAGACTCAGAACGAAGATCATGATGCCCAGCATAAGGCCGACGAATCCAAAGAAGGGCAATTTATTGTAGATAGCCTCCGTGGCGGGGAAGGTGTTTGTGATCGGCTCGTGTAGGGCATATAGGAGCGTGTAGGCGGAGCAAACCGCGTAAAAATACCACTTGATAAAAAACACAGATGGTAATTGCCGTTCTTTCCGGATGCGCTGGTTAATACGGGTGATTTCGTGGAACATGGTGATCTGGATGCACTCCACAACCGGCACGCCGAAGGAGATGCCGAGCGAGATGCCGCCCAGAAATACATACGCCATAAGGATTGTGAACACGGTACGGTTGATTACGTCCTTGTAGCCTAGCTTCTTCTTCGCCACAGTATCGCCTGCCGATCCAGCGGCAGCGCTGTCGGCGGCACCTTTCAAGTTGGATGCAGCCGCGGCTGTCGCCACCTGATCACTCTGCCTAGCCGACGGGGACCTGGCGCCTACCAGGGGGGCCAGCACAGGGCCGTCTACTGCATGACTACGACTGCTCATGGCAACGAGTTGGCCCAAAACTCAGAGCTCTATTCAGGTAAAGGAGCGTCAGAAATATATATATATATATATAGAGAGAGAGAGTGTGTGTGTGTGTGTGTTAAAAAAAATACTTAGACGTTACCAAAAAGGCGTCGCCACACAAAGCGTAAAATGTTGTCTTTGCGCGCGCCTCCGGGAGGTTCGAGAATACTTTCAGTAGAGAGGCAGGGATACCCTTGAAAGCACCCATCAGTCATATACGGGGAGGGAAAGACGAAAACAGACCCAGTGGGAGTTTACTAGGCATTGTGAAAGAGGAGAAGACCATCATAATGGCATCGGACCGCCGACCAGTCGCTGGGAACACTGCTATAAACGACACGAGCAATAGTAGACACGGTGCAGAAATAGAGGGGGAGGGGGGCATTATCGCCCGCTCGGTGGTCCGCTGAAGGAGCAGGCAGAGGGCAGTTCCCTGGCAGCGCGCGACCTCATAAGCTTTGCGTGGGCTACTGCACCCGTATGTGCCAGCAGTCCTTGTTGATGTCACGTACATGGGGGAAAATCGACCTGAGAGCGGCCCTTGACGACCGCCCCAACCGGTTGTAAGCAGGCGCCGACCCCTTCGTTACCTTCTCTTGCCAGATAAGGAAACGAGTTCCACGCGGTACTTCCTTTAATTGCTAGTACCTTTGTTTTTTTTTGCAGCTGTTTTCTTTTTTTCACGTACGCGATTCTCAATTATTCGTTTTGCTTTTATCTATATATGCGTGCATGGGGTGCATATACAGACAAAAATGGGAAGGCTATCACGGAGAGAAAGCACACAAGCGCGCCGCGTCATGTCCAGGCTCAGTTGTTACACTTGGAACAGCGCGGGCGCCGGTAATGCTCTCTTCTGCTCGCCATCTCACAGAGGAGAAAGAGAGGGGGGGGGGAACAGAAACAGTTGTCAACTATCGAGTGCCTTGCACGCACGGCCACAATACCAAACACTCTGGCGGAGGCAGGCACCCGTCGGTGCCCCCCCCGCAGCTGCCAGCAGTGAGGGACTGTGCATCACATCAGCGGCGTATGAGCTCCGAGAAAACGTGATGGAGAGCATCATTCCCTTCACCCCACTGGGAAGAAAAGTGAGGAAGGTGCCGCAAGGGAATAGGAAAGAAGGTAAGAAAAGAAAAAGAAGAATCACATTAATCAGTAGCGCATACATTTGAGGTGCAATATGTGGGTGTCAAATTTCCGCATTGGGGAAGGAGGCACGCACACATCACGATCGCTGGGCGTGTGCGTGTGTTCAGGATAAGCACCCCGTGCGCAGCACAGCAGGCATCACCACGGACAACTGTAACAGGCACGAAACCAAAAGCACACGCACACACACATAAAAAAAAACGCACGCTCACAGAGAAATCGCATTCGCTCCGCTCCCAGCACCAAGTCCTTAGAAAAAAAACACCTAAATTAATTTTGCTCCCCACAGTCATGTTGTCCCCCATCCTGTTGAAGGACTGCTGTGTGCCTGCGTTCAGAGCGGTCCCATCGAAGTGGGCAGAGTTGGAGAGCAGGTGAGGGCGCTGACGCCTGTGTTAGTTTTGGCGCCATGCACCTCTCTCTTGCTCGCCAACATACTCCACATTAAAGCTAGAAGAGTTGGAAATGCGAACGAATCGTTTGAAAGACTAGACACAGGGGAATAACAGCGGAGAAAGGAATATGAAAGCGAAAGAAGGGAGGGGGGGGCGCGATGCCGCACGATAAAGATAGACCCAAGGTTTGTTTTCTCGAGCGAAATAAATTACGGGTCCGTTGAAAAATGGCGACAGCAGGAACAGATAGACCGTGGGGGAAGGGGGGGGGGAGAAGTAACTGGTTGCTTGGTGGGCTTCACTCACATGTGGCGACGTGGCCAGAACGGAAGAATATGCTCATTGGTTTTTTATATATAGAGAGAGAGATATGAAGAAAATAGAGAAAAAGAAACGTATAACGGTAATAAAAGATGAAATTGAAATTGAAGTGGTATAGCACCACAAATTACCAACGGCCCCAGCGTATGAAAGAGGCAGAAGGAAGAAAAGTAAAGAGAAAAACAAAGTTTGATGGGTACCCACACACACAAGAAGGGACAACGCCTCACGTATTGTGGACATATTTAGATATATCTACAGATAGACATATGCCTGGAGCGAGAACCCGCTCGCCTAGTCCAGAGGCTTGCCTTGGTTTCATACTTCTGTATATTTATACACAGCGAAAAACACAACTCCGGTGGACGCACCTAGTTGATTTTCTGCGCGGGCGGCTTCTGCGATGAGCGGATGCCGAAGCGGCGGAGGAGCTCGGCCTTGATCATCTTGGGCTCGTCATTGTCCTTGCTCTTCAGCACCGTGCGGTTCTCTACAGCCCGCCGGCCGAGGTAATGCACCGTCTCACGAACAGGCCCGTAGGGAAGGTACTTGAAAACGTTGAAGCCTGCCTTTGCTAGGGGGATGGTCAGGTTGTCGCGCATGCCGTACAGTTGACCGAACGAAATCCTGTCCTGGATCTCCTTGCACTCCAGCACTTTACTCGTGATGTGCTCGAGGGACTTGCGATTGTGGGTACCAAAGAATGCCTCGTGCTTCTTCTCTGGGGACTCCATGAACGTCTTCAAGATGCGGTCCGCGGACTGGTCGTAGCACGCGCTCGTCTCCTCGTATGTGGGCCAGATGGGGCTGGTGTAGCTGTACTGGTTGGCCGTGCGGCGCTCCTGCTCAATGTAGGCGCCCCGCACAATCTTGCCGCCCCACTGGAAGTTCATCAAGGACGCGCGCACGAGGTCGTTGGCGATGCGGTCCTCCGCATAGGTCAGGTAGCACTGGTACGTGTTGTAGACAACGGGGACCTTGTCGTTGTAGCGCTTCTGGAGATACGTGACAATGGCGTCGATGGCCAGCTGGTAGAAGGTCTGCTCCGCGTCCACCAGCATGCGCACCTTCATGGCCTTCGCCGTCGACGCAATGTAGCTCATGCGCTTCACGACGTTCTTCCACAGCGCCTTCTCGGTTGCCGTCAGCTGCGGCAGCCGATTGGCGAGGATGAGCTGGATCGGTGTCGGATCAATGGCGGTGACGGCCTCCGTCATCACCTCCTTGTAGCGGAAGTAGTTGACACGGCCCTTCCCCTTCGGGTCAAGGATCTTGATCACCTCCTCAATCTCCGCGTCCGGCAGGGTGCGCCCGCACGCCAGCTCCCGGAAGGCGGCGCGTGCCTCGTCGTTCGATACGTACTGCTGGTGCTTGCGGTTCACACCCATCACAACACGGCACTCCTCGAGCTTGGGGGTCTCCTCCTTCGTGAAGTGCTTGACCCAGTTCTGGTGGATCGACATGAGGATCGCAGACATGCGCGCCAGCAGCTGCGGGTCGCACATGCCCGTGACCTTGACGGCCGACACCCCAGGGACGCCGACGGGGTTGTGGAGGGAGCTGTGCATGATGCACATCATGTACAGCTTCATGTTCTCATCGAAAACGTTCTCATCCATCGGGTACTTGATGTTCGTGCGGGTGACTAGGCTGGCCATGGAAATATCCGGCGCGTCCGGCGAACCAGGGCCGGGGACGAAGGTCTCGTCCGCGTCGGCCTCGGCTGCGTAGTCGAGAACGGCGCCAATGTGGTCCTTCCGCAGCCGCTCAATCGACCGGCGCACCTCCATGTCGTGCTGCCCCGCACAGAAGTAGTCGTATACGCTGTGCTTCACCAGCACATCGTAAGTAAGCGTCTTGCCGAGCACCTTTTCGCACATCTTCATCAGCTGGACAGAGTTCTTCGAAATGTACTCGATGCTGCACACCTGAAGGACTCCGAGAGCCTTGATAAGGTACCACGTGGAGCGGCGCTGGTAGGAGGTGGGATCATCAAAGTCCGCTTTGCAGAGGGGCGGTCGTGGCGTTGGCGTCACAACCGTCGCCGACTGGGCAAAGATAAGGCCCGTCACCGCCGAGGCTGCTGGTCGGCCACCGGAGGGTACTGCGAAGCGACGCATCAGTGCGGGGTGTGATAATGTTATTGATCCTCTATTTGAGGCTGCGCACGCTGGAGGCACACTGGTGGGTTTAGCTGATGGTCTGGTTGTATAAATATATAGGGAGCCTAAAAAGAGAAAACGGAGGAAGAAAGGGGGTAAATAGAGAAAGGGAAGAAAGCAGGAAAAGACGAGCGCGGGGGAAAACAATGAAAGAGGAATAAGTAAACAGGGACTGAGGCAGTTTGTATGTCGTCTACAATGCGGCGCTATATATATTTATATATAATATGGTGTGTGTCGATGAGTGTAGAGTTGAGAAAGGAGCTTTATTTGGCCATCGCGGCTAGGCGGGGAGCAATTTCACGTACTGTCCGCGTACGCCCAGCACCTCACGGAAAAGTAGCACCCCCTCTTATTGCTCTCGATACGAGCGTTACCATTGGAAGGAGGGAGGGGGGGGGTAAGACGTGAAGGGCGCAGACGCAGCGAAGCAATCATTGGATCCCCCTCCCTGTGGGTGGTGAGCCTTGTCGTCGCAAGGAATCACCCACGTCTCGTGGTACATGATAATTTTGCACTAATTTCTTTCTGGTTTGTCCGCAAGTGGCCTAAGGAATCCACACTCTGTGCGGTTGTTGGGGATCGGGCCTGTATCAGGGGTACTCGGAGAACATTCGAACTTTGCATAGAACAGCTACAGAAAAGGGGGAGGGATGTCTGTGTATCACTTCCGAGCGCTCCACCGGACATGCACATAATATTGTGTCGGTGAAGTGGGCAAGGGCGCATCATTGATAAGGTTACACACGTCATTGGAGCGGACACGGCTGGCGGTATAGCAACACCAGCAGTAGAAAGGTAAAGCTCACTATTCCAAAAGAAAGACGATTGACGTCGTCGAAAGGATGAAGAAATATAACGAAAGGACTTGAGAGAAGGAAAAAAGGAGACATAGACAAAAGTAACAAAGGAAAACGGGAAGCTTTCCTGCGCGTGCGAAAACGTGAAAACCTATGGCTTTCAAAGAAGAAGGGGCATTGAAAAAAATAGACACGTCGGATGTGAAGGTTGCTGTACAGGAAAAGTGGAAGGAGATACGTGAGGGGATGAAAAAAAAAGAATGAGTAGACAGACAAAGGGTGAAAAACACTTAAAGAGTTGTAGAACACATAATACTGGGAAAGAGAGCAGGTGTAGAGGGTTGGGTGGGTGGAAGAAACACTGATGTGAGAGACGAACACGTCCATATGATGATGATTTGGTGCGGTTTGTCTTCTGTGGGAAAAGAAATTGAACGGTGTTGAGGAGGGCAAGCCAAATCGGCATGGGGAGTCATATTACAAAGGTAGAGACAAGTAGGAAAGCGGCCTCAACCATCAATATATAGAAGAGAGAGGAAAAGAAGAGACAAGAAGGAAAGGAACAGGCAAGGAAAACCTTTTTTTTTTGGGGGGGGGGAATGGAGTCACATCCTTGGCAGTCCAAGCCCATGAAAGGGAAAGGGAGGAAGAGAACAGTGGAGGAAGGAGAAGAAGAGAACAGATTAATTGGGGGGGGGGGGTAAAATCGGAAGGGAGGCACCAACATGCAGCGCGCGGCGTTTTCTTTTTGGATGTACAGTGGCCACCTACTTGACCGTTAACCGGTACACATTGCCGAGGTCGTCTCCGCAAACTACATGGTCACTCCCGTCCGCTGATGCCGCTGCGTAGACACTAGATTTAAACTGCAAGTCCATGACGACACTCTCCTCCTCAGGGGCATCCACATCCAGCACCAACGCCTCATTTTGGGTGTTGAACGCAAATATGAGTCTGTCGTGGTGGTAGGAGGAGCCAAACACAGCCGTCGTCCACAGGCAGTCGTTCGCGTCGCAGGGGACTTTTGACAGTGACGCGTCGAAGTCGCCCACAGGGGAGAAGTCCTCCACATTCCACACAATGATTCTCCTCTCGCAGCATGTAAGGATTAGCGTGTCGTCTCCGTTGAAGGTGCTCTGCCAGATAAGCGTGTCGTGCCCGTTCAGCTGCATGCACAAGTTTAAGTTGTGGGCCTGCGCGACGTAAGCATTATCGTCACAGCTGCGCGAAAACACGACGAGGTCATTTTTTGTGTGCTGTGCGGCTACGGTCATGGTGACTCCCTTCTCAGCGTGTGGAAGGTCGGGAATCGTCGCGCGCAGGACGCCCCTCGGCACACCTATCCGTCGGGTCACGTTGTCCTGGCATCCTGTGTAGATGCTCCGCCCGTCAAACGCAAAGGTGACGGCAGTTACGATGCCGGGGTGTTCCACGCTGTGGCACTCGAGCCCAACAGTGCAGTCCCATAACACGAGAAGCCTGTCACGCGACACCGTCGCGATGTACTTGCGGTCTGGGGAGAAGGCAATGCCCAGCAGGGAGTCGCCGTGGCCGACAAGGCGACGCACCTCCGCTCCGTCGTGAGTGTGGATGTGCGCGACGCTGTCGTGTCGATGGGAGATCGCGTAGAGCTTGGGGCTGGAGCACAGGGCCAAGCACTTAATCCGCTCCGACTGCCCCGGCAGCGTCTCCACCACAATGTCCCGGATTCGCGCGCATGATGAATGCGGCGGCAGCAGCGACTCGGTCATGCCCCGCGATGACGTGGGGGCCTCAGTCGCGCTGTTACTGCTGCTGGTGCTGCGGCGGCAATCTACATCGTTCCCCACGTTGTCAGCTGTATCTGCACCGCTCAGACCCAGAGCACCGGTGCCGCCGAGGTCCGCCTCGGGGCCAACGCAATTGTCGCTGCTTAGATGCGCAAAAAACTTGACAAACTCCGCGGCATTGATGCGCCCATCCGCGTCCGTGTCCTCAAACGAAAGTGTTCTCGCAACGGACTCGCCACAGCCGCCCTTGAATAAGGCGTTGACGATTGTGGTGATGGGCACAGAGCCTCGCCGCTCCGTGTCGAGCAGCTTAAAGAGCCGCTGTAGATAGGTGGATCTGGCCTCCTCCTCTATCCGCGGCAGCAGGGCCTCCATTTGCATACTTACACTATTGAACCTGGAGCTGAACCGCCGCGTCCGCGCGGATAGGCTCTTCCGCGTCGTTTCTGCGCTCAGCCGCAGTTCTGTGCTCTGAGGGGAGTAGTCCTCTGCGCGGTCGTCTGCACTGGTGCTGCGCTGTGACGCCCTCTTCTTGCTGATTTGCTCAAGTACCAATACCGAGGTGGATGTGGGCGATGCCTTGTTAGGGGACGTGTTTCTTCGGGTTCGCCACTCGTCGCTGTTATAAAAATGTCCGCCCCACGCCGCGGGGTTGTACCCCGTGAAGGGGCCATCCTCCGACCCGGAGCTGATGGTGAGCGAGTTAGGAATGGGGCTGTTTAGTGACGAGATCCCACTCCGCAACCGTGATCCCTGCCGGCCAGCCCCCACTAACGACGAGTGTTGCGTAGGGGAGGGAGCCTGTGGGATGATCAACTCTGCTGTCTTTGACGCCGCGCTTTCTCTAGCCGGCACATCCCCTTTCCAGGGCGGACTGAGGGAACCGCGCAACTCTCCCCCATGGCTTTGTGAAACGCAACTCCCCATTCGTTGTCGCCCACGTGGAAACTAATAAAAGGGTAATATTTGCTTAAAGGTAGTCAATCAAACAAAAGAGTGGGAAGTGCTGGGGGAGGGGGGGGGGGAGGGTGGAGGGTCAAAAAGAAAAGGAGATATATAATTAATGAAACGTAACGGTTTAGGATAGGTTTTTCAACAGCTGCCACCACCCCTCACAACGCTAACGGGATTAAATTGCAAAGGAATAACGCGCTGCTATCAAAGGGAACCAACCCTGCTTAGCGGGGGCTGACCAGAATAAGTTTCGGTGCCTATTCGTGGATGCGTGTCAGAGGTTTCCAAAGAGGCGACGGAGAAGACAAGGGCGGAGATTGTGAGGAAACCATACATTTTATGAACCGATAACGTCAAGTGCCTGCAGACATGCACGCCGTGCCATTCACAGTGTGTGTGCATGAGCAGGCGGGCGTAGGGAATCTCTCCGCCCCCGGCGATGCGCGCTTTGACATCTAGCGTGCATAGTATTTTGTGTTTTGATTTGGGCTTCCGTGCACCCAGCCTTGCTGGTGCTTAGTTTCTTTGGAGTGGAAAGGGGGAAAGGGAGGAGGGGAGTGCATGACCATATGTGAAGGAGCACTGGTGGTCGGAGGACCACGCGCCTTGCCTTCCTCAACAGTCAAAAGATACGCACCTAGTCCCCTTGTCCCCGAAAATGTACAAGTCGCTTTCGACCTTGGAGCCACAAAGCAAAATGTTGGGGTTGCCCAGGGCAGTTCTCTGAGTGTGTCTGTCTTGCTCGTATAGTGTTCTCGACTGCGCCGCATGCACACAGGTAAGTACATCTGCCGTCTCAGAGAGAATTGCGACGACATCCCCACTCCAGGAAACCCTCATGTTCCCGTTGAAGTTCATGGGGACCCCGCTTCGCGGGATACAGACAGGGTGCCGCGCGGAGAAGTACCGCAGGTCCCACACACGCACTTCGCTGTCGGCGGCCACCGAGGCGAATTGGAACTCGTGGGTGGAGAGCTGGTGGAGCGACACGATGCTGGATCCGTGGTGACGCTCCGTGTTGTCCAGTGGACCCCCGTTCGCGAGCGACTCGTGCCTGCCGTCGCCGTGTGTCATGCAGCAAATTTGGATCGTGCCGTTCCGCATCCCACCAAGCAGCGCACGCGGTTCGCCGTGGGGGCCGCCGCCACCAACGGCGCCTAGGGCCGTCACACTGCGGGCCTTCGGGAAATTCCTTGCCAAGCGCATACCCCACCTACCTCCCTGCCCCGGCTCGCCCTCGAATCGAACCTCGCTAACCCGGCTCTCTGTCGCCACGCCCAGCCACGTAACGGGGTTGAGGAACGCACCCCCCGCCAGGCGGGTATACTCTCGCGGCGTCGTTGTGCACCAGCACTTGTAAGGGGGTCCAGGAAACAAGCACGACAACACCGAAGGGTTGCCTGCGCTGCTCTCGTCGGTGCATAACGGGGAATCGCTGCCGATCGAAACTAGCGAAATGACATGCTCCCGCACCAGGAGGAACATCCTAGCCTGGGTGTCTGACCCCACACAGCGTGCAGGCAAACACACCAAACCGAGAACACGCCCACCGTGAGCAATCTCCTCGGGGATCGTCACACCGCCACCTGTTTCAAGCCTGCAGTGGCCTTGATCATCCCGCTCGGTGCGAGATAGTAGAAAGAGCCGGCTGTCGCTTCCGCGGAAGCCCCAGACGCTCCCCCATTCGTCAACCGCCGCCGCGTCGCACAGCCTTCCCTCAGACGGCCACGACACGTCATTGGTACAATGATAGTTTTGCGGGGCATCCAATGGCCGCGGGACAGAGCCCATCGCAGCTGCTACGCCGAAGAAGTCACGGTGACGTAGGCGAGTCTGGCTGGACAGCCATTCTTGCGCCAAGTCTCTGCACGCCGGTGACCTCCCGACCTGCGAGGAACCTTCTGCCCTCACAAATGTTGGACGGGGAGCTGCCAGGATGTGGTCGAGGACAAAAACGCCAGTTACGGATGCCTCTGTCAGCAGAACCTCCTTCCATTCATTCTGCTGGGTGAGTTCCTTCAGCACAACACAGGCAGCCGGCATCGGCGGCCTGCGCGAGAGTTTGACAGAGGGGTCACCGAAGAACTTTTGGGGCCGCGCCTTCGCCTCATTGATGTGAACATACTTGCCAGCAACCGGTAAGTACACAGTTCCCTTTCGGTATTCGACAATCGCTCCAGAGGGCAAGGCGATGCGGCTACTTCCCGAGCGGCCGGTGCACACGCGGACAACGGTGGCCTCCTCCTGATCCAGATACCGCTGCTGTCGCCGCAGCTGCCGTTCGAGGACCTCGTCGTCGTCAGAGGACGATGAGAATTCCATGCATCGCAATATAAAACAGTTGTTATTCCAAAGGAAGGGGTATAGTTTACTCGTATCGGTGTGTGTATATGTGTACAGTGGTTTTAGTCCACTCCCCTTTCGATCACGCACGTGGACGCACGCGTGTGTATGTTTATGTATAGTGGGAGAGAGGACAGGCGTCTTTATTCGCAAGTGCTGGGGAACGCAAAATAGGAATGGTGAAACGGGACGTTTGTGTTTTCATCACAGCGACAGCTGGAGATGCAGCATTCCGCGGTGTCTGAATCGTGGAGTGCTGACGTTATCATTTCAGTGTCGGATGAGGAGGACCGAGATTCACAGATCAACTGCATGCATAGGTATATTGGGGTAAGCTCTCTGAGCAAGCTATCAGTGAAAGTGGAATGGGAGCATGACACTATTTCGCTTTTTTTGTTTTCTTTCTGTGCAGTGGTGAAAGGCAATCATCCAAGTTGTTTAATACACTGCTGCTCAGTAGGACGGAAAATTTCACCATTGCTACATAGCTGAGGCCGTAGCAGATCCCGAAAAATGTTGTATGCTTCACACTGACGGAGTATACAAACACAACGCTCAGTGCGGGATAAATAGGAAGAATCAATCGAACCAACGCATTTGGGCAGCGAAGGCGGATGAGAAATGGAAAAGTACCACGATAGTATTTCTTCACACTCCACAAATGAATAGGGTGGGAATAGACAAAGGGAAAACAAGAGGCAAAGGGAATCGGGATCTCCCCCTCTCGATTCTCCACGGGATTGTCGATAACGCGCTGACATGCAACGGCGTTGCACTGTTGGTCCAGACCCCCTCTCTCACGGCTAGGACCCGATGGACACCCCTTCGCGGCTTACGTCGCTGGAGAGGAAAAGGAAAAATGCAGCGTCTCCTTACTCAACGCCGATGCTCCTCAGGAAAGCCACGTTGTTCGGCTCGCGGCCAAGGAACTTCTTGAGCATATCGTTGGGATCCTGGCTGCCACCGACACCAATGATGTACTCCACATAACGGCGACCGAGCTTCGAGTCCAGGAGACCGTTGCGGGACCGAATGTAGTCAAAGGCATCCAGAGCGAACACCTTGGACCACATGTAGCCGTAGTAGCCCGCACCGTATCCGGTAAGGTGCCCGAAGGCGGCCTCAAAGTGACTTTGGTGGTCGTAGTTCATGCCAGGGAGCACGCGCGGCTCAATCTCGTAAAAGAGGCTGGTGGTGTCAAGCTTGTCGATGGGCTGAGAGGAGAACGGGAGACCAAAAATATCGAGAGAGTACGTCGCAAACTGCAGCTGGCGCAGGGAGTCGCGCCCACTGAAGGCGTTCTTGGAATGAACCTTGGCGTCGATGAGCTCCTTTGGCAGCGACTCCTTCGTCTTGTAGTGCGACGTAATCTTCTGGAGGATCTCCGGCTCCCACAGCCACTCCTCCAGCATCTGCGAGGGGAGCTCGACGAAATCGCGCTTGACGCGGGTGCCGGCAAAAGTGGCCATGCGGCTCCTCCCCATGAGGCTGTGGATGGCGTGACCAAACTCATGGAAGAATGTCTGCACATCGTCGTGGAGGAAGAGGGCGGGGCGCTCCTCGGTGGCGCCAGGGAAATTGGCAATAACAACGGCCAGTGCCGGAGTGAACTCGGACTCGCTGCCAGGCAGGCGAACAGGCGGCACCACGGAGTGGCAGCAGGCGTGCGAATACTTGCCCTCGCGCGGGAAGAGGTCCAGAATGATGTGGCCGAGGATCTTCCCTGTGGTGTTGTCCTTGACCTCCAGGGTCTTGGTGTCGGGGTGCCACAGATCAGCACCGTTATCGATCTGCGTGAACGTAATGTCAAAGAAGGATTGATAAATGTCGAACAGCGCCTTCACCGTCACGTCCATGGGGAAGTACTCCTGAATCTGCGTCTCGCTGACATTGAGGAGAGTCTGCTTGATCTGGTTAATCATGAAGGTTATGTCATAAGACTCAATGTTGCCCTCGCTGCTCAGCGTGCAGCTGGGATGCAGGTGCTTCTTGAGCAGCTCCGCTTCCGACGACCATTTCTTCTGAAGCTTGGGGACCAAGCCGTCGATGAAGTTCTTCGCGGTGTCGGGAGTCTTGGCCATCTTATCAGAGATGTACAGGTGAGCAAAGGAAGGGTATCCCAGCTTCGCTGCCAACTGGTGGCGCTTGCTGATAATCTCGCGCAGAACCGATTCGTTAACCGGGTAGGCGCGGTTATTAAATGCGCGAGCCATCGTTTGACGGGTCGAGGCAACCTCGCAGTTCTTCATCACGCCAAAGTATGTCGGGTAATCCATCTTGAGGATGTACTTGCCGTCGTCAGTCTTCTTCAGCGGCTGGATGACATTCTCCGGGACACCTTTCAGCTCCTCAACGGTGAAGTGCACCTCGGTCTTGTCCTCGCTGATGTTCTGCGAGAAGGTCGTGCTGAGCTGAGCAAGATCCTTCTGGAGCTGGATCACCTCCTGAAACTGCGCCTCGGGAAGCTCCATACCCTTGCGGCGGTAATCCTCCAGCTGCTCCTCCAGCCAGTAGCGGTACTCGGGATCCTTCTTCCCATTGTGGTACTCGGCCTTGTAGGCCTCGCTCTCGGACACAGTTTTGAGGGCCTCGTACAGGCGGCGGTTGGATTCGAAGTTATCGATCGCGAATGTCTCAAGGGCAACCACTTGCTTGTTGGCCTCGTCGCGCACATCCTTGGACGGAGAAACGTGCGAAATGACCGACAGCAAGCTGGCCGACACGTCAAGCTCCGCAGCAGCCACATCCATAGCATCTGCTGTGTTTAAAAAGGAACGGTCCTTGCCCTCAACGCCGTAGAGGGTGTTCAGCGCTGATTCCGACCGCTTCTTGGCGACGGCGACCAACTCCTCACAGGCTGCCACTGTCTGAGGAAAGATCTTGGCGCACTTCGACGCCGTCGACACGTCAGCAAAGATGCGAGAAGCCATTTTCCTTTCCCGTCTCTCTTCTTGGTTTATTTTTCGTAAAGTAGGAGAGTGGCGGTGGTTAGTTGAGCAGCAGAAATAATCAACCTAACTACAATATAATGTCTTGAAAACGTTAATGCAATTGCGGTAGCAATAGTCTACATTGGAAGGAAAAAGAGTAGAAGGGAGAGGGCACGTAGCTGATGTCCTTGCAAGGGTGTGGGCACAGGGGTATACGTCTGCCAAGTGATCAGGGGATGGTAAACGCCGTTTACACCATTACAAATCCCCTACTGCTCCACAGATGACACATGCCGCCATAGATACGGTGAAAAAGGAGGGCAACCAGTAAAATGCTCCACCCCCACGTGTGTGAAGGCAGCCTGGCAGCCGTAGATCCAAGGTCTCCCTTTCCGGCTGTTTTCGCACACGCCCGCGACGCCCCCGAAAGTGGTGTGCCGCGGACGTGAAGTATCTGTTTTGTTACTTTTTTCCATACTGACCCACGAATTGGGAAAATGTAAGAAGAAACGTTTAGAGATAAAAAAAAACACGAAATCGAGCAGTGTGCAAGGGACGAAATGAAATTTATGGAAGAGAAAAAGACCAATTCGTCAAGAGCCTCAGTGTATAATGGCGTCTGGTTTGAGAAGAGGGTACATGAAAGGTCGATTAGCGACAAAGTATGTCCATTCGTTCCTGCTTATTTTTTTTTCCGAAAGAACAAAATATTTTACCGGGTATAAAAGAAAAGTGGGGAGGGGGGGGTAAGGGAGAAATAACTGAGCGACACGGCGGATACTCCACCTACGCGCCAGTGAACAGAAAAAGAAACGGAAGAGAACTTCACTTAAAGCGGGTACAAAAAAAAAGTTACCTTCCCGGACCTTTTGGTCGAGGAGGGTCTCACTGTTCATGACGGCCTGTCGAGTTCACATAAGACAGCAACATTTTAGCCGTACTTTTTTTTCGGATACAAAAGAAAAGAAAAGAAAGAAAAGG
>AUXJ01005126.1:0-16330 GCA_000482205.1 Herpetomonas muscarum
TGCTGTTGAAAAGGTTGTGTGTGTGTGTGTCTGTGAAATAGTGTCCCTTCGAGGATGTGTCCTGTTCTTCAGTCACCTAAAGTTCAATGAACAATATATATAGTTTTTTTGGGGGGGAGAAGAGCAAAGGGGGGGGAAGGTGTGTATTGTGCCTGCATGAGTAAACAATTCTACACATCATCGGTGGTCTAAGCAGAGCAGACAATAGGAAATGCCGCCCGAAGAGTGAACCACATAGTGATAATGGAAAGCGACATGCATATATATATATATGTGTGTGTGTGTGAATGGTGGCGCGAGTGGCCGTTCCTAATTCTTATTCATGGGTTCTGGTGGTGTCTTGGCTCGTCGTCGATCGTTTGGAAGGCGAGGACTGCACGTGGAGGGTGGCGACGATAATGGACAGGGCTGGGGAGGGGGGGGGAGGGAGGAGGCATCGACTGTCGCCACGCTGCTGTCATGACGGTCACTGGGCGGAGGCATCGGCTTCTGTGGAGGAGGGAGGGGTTTCCTCCTCCGCCTTTTCCTCGCCCCCATCGCGGTGGTCTGTGGCGGCCTCTTCAGCTGCTGGAGCGTACTCAACACTGCTGCCCCCCTCGTTGTCACTGCCGCCGGCGTCGCCCGCCCCCGCCTCCGCCTCCGCCTCCTCGTCGTCCTCGCCCTCGGCAGGGGCTGGAAGATTAAAATACCCCTCGCACCGTGCACGCACGCCCTTGCGGAGTGGCACGCGACTGCACGTGCGCAGGAGCGCCTCGGCGAACTGCCGCACCGCTTTTTTCACCCTCTCCTCCGTGTTGGTTGGGATGCGGGGGAGGGTGGCGCGCTCGTGCCAGAGCAGCGCCAGCGGCAGCACCTCCTCCACCATCCGCTGCTCCAGGAAGTCTGGAGTTAGCAGCACCAGCGCCTCCAGGCCGCTGAGGACGGTGAAGAGCGCGGGGGTGATGGGCGTGGCCTCCATCTGCCGCCGCTCCTCCCCGCGCCGCCGTCCTGGCCGCGACGTGCTGGAGAGGAAGCGCGCCACCGGCTCCTTCAGGAGTGCCGTGAAGCACAAATAGACGCGGTACACCGTCTTCAGGTGGCTCCGTTGCAGCGTGATGACCGGCAGCGGCTGCTCCGTCGCTGCCGGCGGAGAGTGGATGTCCCCGTCTCCCTGAAAGTCCCACGACAGCGGCGGCGACAGAAACGTCGGCGCCTGTGCCGCGGCCTCGCCGCTAGCGTCGCTGTCTCCGTCGCTGTCTTCAAGTGGCAGCGTCGTGTTCGCCGTGGGCCCTCGCGCCGCCCCCCTCCTCCCCTCCCTGGCCACCCGTCGCTGCAGCCGCTTCTGGTACTGCTCCTCGTTCCAGGCGGCGATGCGCCCCTGCACCCACTCCTCCGCCGCCTGCGTCGTCAGGAAGGCGGTGAGGCCGCGCACTACAGCCTGCACTGCGAGGGGCGTCGCCGCGTCGCTCGCGAAGCAGTGGGAGATGACTACCATCACAGCCGCGTGCACCTCCCCCTGCAGCAGCTGCACGCGCGGGCTGAAGGAGGTGGTCTGCCGCGCGTGGTCGTCGTCGCTCGCCTCGAGGGGGGTGCAGGCGTTCAGGATGGCAGCAATGTCGAAGGCGTCGCGCAGCAGAGACAGGGCCGCGCGTGTCCCGGGGCGGTCGCCCTCCCCGACAGCCAGACGGCAGCAGTCCACAGCCACCTGCACCGCAGCAGCTGTGAAATCAGCCATCCTGTCCACGTCCGCCGCCGGCATGCCGGCGAAGCGCCGCTGCACAGCTGCCACCTCCACCGGCGACAGACGGTGCCTCACGAGGGTGGGCAGCGGCGTTGCAGCGTCCCGCGCTGCCGACGCCGACGACGACGCCGGCGGTTGCGAGGAGGAGCCGCGCTCGCCGAGGGCGGAGACGGCGAACTCCACAGCGCCGCGCAGGACGCTGGCGGCGGCGGGCCGCAGCGACCGCTCCTTCACCGCCCGCGACGCGTCGTCGATGAGGAGGACGCCCGAGTCGAGGAAAAAGTCGAGCGCGTCGGGCCGCCCCGAGGCAAGAAACAGCTGCTGTGCGCAGTCCACCGCCGCGTCACGCACGGCCCCAGGCGCGGCAGCCTTCTCCATCACAAGGTACATGGTGAGTGCCAGCAGCCGGCGAAAGCTGCGCTCGCCCGCGGGCCCCCGTCTCGCACGGCGAACGCCATGACATCCGACGCGGCAATGGAGAGAAACCGCAGGAGGGTGGCCGCGACTGTCTGGCGGTGCTGAATCTGCAGGTGGCTGCACAGGTCCTCGTCCTGGGCAATGTCCCACAGGTGCGGCTGGGCGGCGACACTCCACAGCTGCTCGAACGCCCCGCTAACGGTGAAGTCAGCGGGGAGGGGCATCGCCGCGGCAGTGGCCGCGAAGTCGTCCTGTAGGCGGGCGGGCAGCGGCTTGAACTGCCACGTGACGAGGCGGGTGGCGACGTAGATGGTGGCCGGGTGCATCGCGTACAGGTCCCAGTCCCCGAGCACCTCCTCCGCAGCGTCCAAGAGGGCGTTCGTGAGCGCCTCTCCGGCCGTTTCGCCCCCATCGTCCCCGTCCTCCGCTGCGTCGTCGGGCAGCACCGACAGCGCGTGGGCGAGGCACTCCAGACACTCATCGACGACGCCCGCCGGGTATCGTCTGGGCGCGCGCGGCGAGTACAAATCCTCTGCCCCCATCTGCGTCCCGACAAGCCGGATGCACCTGCGAACGATGGACAGAAAAAGCCCGATGCATTGGTTGCCGCTGCCCACGACAATATCGCGCGTTGCCGGGCAGCGCACCATCGACGTGACGAGGTGGAGAAGCGCGGCACCGCGCGCGCCCTCCGCCGCCACACGGAGAGCCTCCCGCGACTCTGGGCTGCGGAGGAGCTCTTCGGGGATGAGCAGCGCCGTGGGCATCGCCGCCGCCGCCGCCGTGGCGGCCGCCTCCGGGGCGGGGGTCGGGGACAGGTGGATCATATTCTCCACAACAAGGAACGCTACGAGGGACAGGTGCGCAAAGTCACTATGGACGTGCCGCAGCATTCCCCGTGACGCTAGGACGTCGGCTATCATCTGCCGGATACGAACCAGCGACGCCCTGTCGTACGCGCTCTCGGTGAGGGCGGCTGGGGAGAGCAAGCCCCGCATCGTCAGCGCCAGGTGCGCCACGGCCTGCTCACCCCACTCCGGCTCCTCGTCCGTTGAGAAGGCAACGACGAGAGACCGCTGCAAGACATCCAGCGCACGGTGGCGCACCGCGGCCGAGTCCTTGCCGAGGTGCGAGCGGCTGACGTAGCGCACTGCCCCCGAAACGACGCCCGGCACGCACAGTCGCACGTTGCGCCACCCGACGCAGGCGACAACTGCCAAGCAAGCTGACATGCTCGCGAGCTGCAGGTCGCGGAACCAGTCCTTGGAGTTGCCGGTGAGGGACTGCATCAGCTCGTGGAGGAAGAGGGCGGCTTGGTGGTGATACTCCGGCTGTGTGAACAAGTCTCCATTCGTTAATGGCGCCTTCGTGTGGAAGGCATCGACAGCGCGGACCACAGCCAGCCGTGCCTCCTCCTTGGAGCCCAGCCCCGCCCCACCGCCGGCAGAAGGGGGGCCGGCATCACCCTTGAACGCGCTCACAAACGCCTGCTGCAGCAAGTGGAGAACCTCCGGGTGGCGGGAGGGTGGAATGGCCTCCGCGTTCTCAGCCAATGGCGCCAAAAACTCGCTCAGCGTCTCCACGTTCATGTTCTCCTCCCACAAGTTGCGCCAAAAACCCGCTCCAGGGCAACGTCTGCGTGGGTGCGGGGGGGGGGGGGGGGGAGGGGCTAATATGAATATATGTATGAATATATCTATTTGTGTGTGTGTGTTCTGTCTATGGATGATGCATGGGGTGCGCAGAATGGGAAAGCGAGAGGGTATGTGAGTGGGGTGTATTATTCCCATTACGGGGGATGAAGACCCCCCGGGGCCTTGACGGTCATCCAATCCACGCAGTCGCAAAAGGTTTTGGTGTGCTAAGAAACTTCCAATGTGGCCACAGGGACGCGCAACACACACACACACGCGCGCGCGTACTTACTTACCGGCCCGTGGATCAATC
Source organism: Herpetomonas muscarum (assembly GCA_000482205.1). Classification (NCBI taxonomy): domain Eukaryota; phylum Euglenozoa; class Kinetoplastea; order Trypanosomatida; family Trypanosomatidae; genus Herpetomonas; species Herpetomonas muscarum. The sequence goes on from AUXJ01005126.1 coordinate 4,085, forward strand.
CTGCACTTGACTTGCACTTGATTCTGATCCACTTGCCTGTGCATCCCCTCCCATCGTTCCTCGTTTCTTTGTTGTTGTTAATGTTTTGCTTTTTCATTGCCACTTGTTACAGATCGATAAAAGTGTCGCCATCCGGCGACGCATGTATGTGAGAGAGGGGGGGAGGGGAGAGGAGAGGGGGGAGGAGGTTGGTGGCCACTAAGCGTTGAGAGGCGTAGAAGTGGCTGAGTGTCTGTGTGCCTGTGTGTTAGTGTGTCATATTATATATATATATATATATATATATATATGGAGCAACTGCACGCGCGCGGCTGACTCTCTCTCTCATCTACACACACAACTTGAAGAATCAAACACACACACACACACACACACACACACAGAACATCAGCGATGACGCACCACTCCTACGTGCTGATACGGCTCTCCACCGTTCTAGAACAAATCGTCATAATCGTCGACGGCGTAGCCGTAGAACTTGGGCGTTTCATCGTACAGTGCCTCAAAGTAGTGCACGTAGTGGCTGGCGATCTTCTGCCGCGCGTAGCCCATCTTTGCCGTCATGAAGCCGTTCGCAAGCGTGAACTCCTCCACAAAGGCAAAACGCCTGACATGCGTGCGGGGGGGGCAGCCCCTGCGACACCCGCCGCAGCTCAGCGCGGACGCAGTCGGCCTTCTCGCGGTCATTGACGATGGGCAGCCCGTCGCGCCGCTCCACCTTGCGGAGGTGGGCAGCGATGGCCTTGGCATTGGGAACCACCAGCGCCGTCACGTACGGCTTCCCCTCACCGAAGATGAAGACCTGCTTGATAAACGGGCTCTTCGACACCGTTGACTCCACCTCCAGTGGGTTGACAGTCTTCCCCGTCGACAGCGTGATGATTACATCCCTGTGGCCCTTCACGGTCAGCCACCCACCAGTCATGGTGCCATAATCGCCGGTGCGCACAAAGGTGCGGCTGCCGTACTCGATAAGCGAATTCTTGGCCTCCTCGGGGTCGATGTGGACGTCAAAGTACCCCTGCATCGCGTTCGGCGCCTCAACTAGGATCTCGCCCAAGTCACCAGGGGGGACGATTTCGTTGTTCTCGTTGACAATGCGCACCTCCACCCCAGGCAGCGCCTTGAGCCGCTGGGGGACGTCAATGTCCGTCGCAATCAGACCACCCGCCTCGAGGCAGCCGTAGGTTCCCACGACGAACACATCGAGATCCGCCATTAGCTCCGACTGGTCCTTTGTGAGGGGGTGCCCGACAATGATGGCGAGCCGCAGCTCGGAGCCGAACTGCTCCTTGAACTTGCCCAGGAGCGCGTGGGAGAAGGCGCGGAGGGTGCGCCCGGGCTTCTTGAACATGAGTCGGTTCTCAGTGATACGGCCAATCGTGAAGCGGGTCAGGTCCTTCGTGAAGGTGCCGCGGTTCATGACGTCGTCGACAATGTTCGCGTACGCGCGCTGGAACGGCTGGGCGACTGACACGATGACGCTGGGGTTGACCACCGGGAGATCCTGAAAGCCCTCGATCAGCTCTGGGGGAATGCACACGCATGCGCCCTTGCACATTGCCTGGTATAACTCTGCCGTCACGCTGCCGGCGACAGTCCACGAGCAGAGGGACATGAACATGTCCGTGTGGGTGAGGGCCTCGCCGAGGCTTGCGTAGATGGAGCTAATGTTCGCCACGACGTTCTTATGGGAAAGCATGACGCCCTTCGGGGGCCCGGTTGTACCAGCGGTGAACATGATCATGGCGGTATCCTCCGCCCGCACGTCCGCCCGCACTGGTGTCTTCTCTGGCACGTCGGCGGCAACATTAATAGCGACGGTGTAGCTGGCGTCGCCCAGCTGGTCCTCGAAGCAGATCAAGTGCTCCAGAGAGCCCACCTTCCCCACCCAACCCTTCACCGCCGCGCAGGACGCCATCGTCTCAACAAAGAGGACCTTCGCCTGTGTGCTCTTCACCACGAGCTGGGCCTCGGACGGCGTCACGTTGGTGGGGAGGGCAACAAAGTGTGCGCCGAGCTGCATGGTGGCCAGGTGCACAACAACCCACTCGTACCGGTTCTCACTGATGACAATGACACGGGAGCCCTTCTCAACGCCCATCTTGTGAAGCAGCGTTCGGGCCGCATCGACCTCGCTGGCGATCGACTCATACGTCGCCCAGACGTAGCCAAGCTTGCCACGAACCCACATCTTGGATCCCAGAAAACGCCGGGTCGGCCACGCCTTGAGTGCCTGCTCCCACAGCTCGACTAGCGTGCTCTGGGGCTTGATGACGATGCCGAGCCGCAGGTCGTTGTTCATGCTCGCCCCGGAGGCCACATCGGACTCCTGGTAGAAAGAGCCGCCCACGTTGGTGCCAAAACGCAGACTCAGCCGCATGGCAAAAGCAAAGCCGTGGCGGCATGGGCGGCCACCGCCTGCTGCTGCGACGGTGAGGCGACGGAGCATGGGTCTACGATGGTCTCTTACGAGGAGTAAGAATATAACAAATGAGGAGCATTGAATAAAGACAACAACAAAGGGGAAGAAGAAGAAGAGAGCAACAGTTAAAGATGAACCATGCCATGATATTATTATTATTTTTTTTTTGGCGGGGTGGAGGAGTGCAAAGAAAAAAAACGCCATCGAATCACAGCGTCCAACAATTGTAGTTGTTGTTGTTTTTTTCCTCCTCGCTTGAAACTATGCGGGCCAGTATCGTGGGTGTGTGGGAAGTATCAGCTGCTGCACCCCTCCAGCTTCTGCTATTCTCCCACCCCCATCCCCATATTCACCTCCTGCACACGCACGCACACCTCCTCACCCCCCCCCCCCCTATGCCTTCCATAACGGCGAGCATGAATAGCCCCTTCCCTACTGAGGATACTTCCATATCCACTTCACACAGCCTGGCGTCGCGCGCGCGGGCCTGCCCACTACCGCCAGTGCCTATATACACATTATATATATATATATATCTTTTTTGTCAGTTGGGTACTTTGAGTGATTACATCGTCGCTGAGCGAAAGATAAAGAACAGGTAATCCATACATATGGTCAGAGAACGACACCGCGTTGGGCGCTCTGCTTTACATATCGTTGTAGCCATCCTCCGCCTCCTCGTCCATGTCGTCGTCCTCGCTGTCGGGGACCGGCGGCTCCTCGCCACGGCGGACCAGCTTCTCCGTCGCGGCGGTGGGGTCCATCACCTCGATCAAATCGCCGCACTCCTTCACGATCGGCGGCGCCGGGGACGGAGTGAAGATCGTAGACAGCTTCTTGAGGCCCGTGCCAAAGTAAACGCAGCCCCACTTCTTGCCGTTCTGGCCAAGGTAGGCGACGGCGCCGGGCCAGTGCAGCGACTGCACGACGGCCACGCGGTGCTTGCTGCTAAGGTTGCCGGTGAGGCGGATCGTCCAGGCAGCGATCTTCATCTTTGTCACGTCATCATCGGCAACGTCCTCGTCCCGCTGAGGCTTGGACGGGTTGTTGTCCTCCTCCGCCGGCTTCTCGGGCTGCTGCTCCTCCTCCGGCTCCTCCTCCTCGTAGTCGTCCTCGTCCTCGTTGATGACCGGGGGTGGCTGGGGGATGTCCACAACGGCGTAGAGATAGTCATTGCGAATCGGAGTGAAGAGCTCCGGCTCCTCCTCCTCCTCCTCCTCCTCCTCCTCCTCATCCGCCTCCTCGCCCTCCTCGTCCTGGTCCTCCTCCGGCTCGCGGGGCTCCTCGGCCTCCTCCTCGTCCTCCTCATCCACCTCCGGCTTCTCAGGGACCTTCGTTTGACGGCCATTCTTGAGGATGGCCTTCTCCGCATGCACCCACTGGTCAAGCGTCACGAACTGGGCGATGTCTACTTCGTCCTCGGCGAACTCCTTCGATGCGACGGCCAGGGGCTGGTACTTGGCCTCCTTGGGCTTGCCCATGTTCTCCTCCTCATCCTCGTCCTCCTCCTCGTCCTCCGCGGGCGGCTCCGCCTCCTCCAGCGCACCGTTGGGGCAGATGAAGGTGGCACTGATGATCCGCGCGAGCTGCGCGCGAAGGTACACGGCCTCGTTCCAGGGGAACGGCGGGCTGGCCACCACCTCGGCCTCGAGGTCGCCAGTGAAGTAGCGCTTGACCAGCCGCGACGCGTTGATCTGCTGCGGCGTCACGTCCGGCAGCACCTGCCAGGCCGCGGATGGGTGGGACGTCACCCAGAAGGACAGCCGATTCACACCAATGAACCCAGGCTCCGGCTGCACGGGCACCTCCGTCTTCTTGCGCGGCGGCTTGGGCATCGTGTTCACCTCCTGGAAGATTTGCTCCCCCTCCTCAACGTAGCGCTTCGAGGAAATAACAAAGTAGTTGCTGCGGAGGCCAAAAAACTTGCCAACGAAGCGGACCTCTTCGAGGTTCTTCTCCATGGTCAGTTTTGTGATCGAGCGGTCGAGGAGGAACGCCTCCTCCTCCGGCATGCCGCAGCCCGCGGACGCCCAGAACGCATTCTGCTCCGCCACATTCTCGTACTGCGGCGCGGTCAGCGGCTTGGTCGTCGTGACTGTGATGGTGGTGTACGGGTCAGGCTGCTCAATCGTCGTGCGCACCTCTGGGGCAGGACGCTCAAAGAGCTCGCGGTTCTCAGAGAGCCGCTGGAGCTCCTGCGGCGGCTTCGTGGGCACCTCGCCGGAGCCACTGCCACCCTCCCCGTGCACAAAACTGTGCTTCTGCAGGAGGGCGAGAATATCGTCAAACCTCGCGGGGTCATGGGCGATGTCCTCCGGGTTCTCGTCCAGCAGCAGCTCCATCAGCCGGGTGAGCTGGTCGTACACGCTCACGCCGTCGGTGTTGGCGTTCATGAGGTAGGCCTTGGCGCGCTCGAACTGCGCCTCAACCTCCTCCGTCGAGCCAGGGATGGGCGGCATCGTTGTGATTCGTCGCTATCGGGGGGGTTGTATGTGAGTAGCTGTGCTTGTTCGATGCCACTGGGCCTGTTATCTCACTCGTTCTGTGTGTATATTTTCCTATAGAGAGAGAAATAGAAAGGTACACGCCTCTACGTACTATCCCTCCTTGTCGAGTAGATATAGCGTGTGTTTTTTTTTTGGTTTGCGATGCAGTGGAACGGACACGTCGCAATAGCGTAGAAAACAAACTCAATAACTTATGTTGTGTGTGGTGTGCAGAGGTTAAATAACATGTATGTCGCCGTCAGCGGTGAAGGGAGAACAACAGTACGGGGGTGAATGTAGGGAAATTGTGAGGGGGGAGAGGGAGAGGGGAACGGGGGTGGAACTATACAAGCATTTGGAAAGGCATAGTGTAGCGCGCATGCAGAGGGCTGAAACAGCGGAGAAGCGGCCAACTGCCCTGACCGTCTGTCGGGAAAAAAAGAACAAGCTCCGAGCAACTGCGTGTAGCGCTCTTCGCTGTGCCCTCGGCACACACACACACATACATACCATGTGGGGACCAATAACGATTTCCAATGGAGTGGGCAAGTCGCTCGCATTTGCATTGAACACAGTGTTATCCCTGTTGCTGTTGATTTCTCATTTGCGCTAGGGAAAGTAGTCGAACAGTGTCTCCTTGCTCCTTTGCTCGCACTTGTTGGTGACCTGTGCCTTCAGTGGAAATGTAGTGAATACCGTCCAATCGAGAAAGAAAGAAAAAATATACACAGCAGATTAGGCTGGTCGGGCGAAAGACATCACGTAGTCACCAACAACAAGGAGGAGGAGGACCAGTAAAGCAAAGAGGAAAATGAATTGATGATGTCGTGACAACACATTTGTGGAAAAAAATGGACTATATAGATATATGTAAATGTGTATATATATATATATATAATTGAGAAAACGGAAAACAATACAATTGACGAAAAATAAACGACCGCGGAGGGTGGGACAAAGCAGCTGACAGGTAAAATACGAATAGCAAGGCCACAGGCTCTGCTCACCTCGACTTCATTCTGTCCTTGATACGAGCAACATATCGTTCTGTTGTGGGGCTCATGGTCACCATGTTGCGCTCAAAGTTGAGGATGGCGGAATCCATGCCACGCCATTTAAAAGCCGTGCGGAATACCTCGTGTGTGGTAAATGTGCTAATGGTCACGAGCAGGCTCTCCTTGACATGCATGCTCCCATTCTCGAAAACTTTCATGATCTCCTCGACAGCATTGTATTCGTTGAGGGTATCGGCCAGCTGACTCCCGTTTCGGACAAGGTTGCTGAGCGCACCTGCAGCGTTTTGTCGCGTCTTGTCGTCCTGCGAAGAAAGCAGCTTCAGCAAAGCTGGGATTGCCGACTTGAGCTGCCCATACAGGCGGTCGTTGTGGAACGCTGCGTTGCCAATTGCGAAAGACGCGAACTTCTGCGTCGCCTGGTTCTGTTCTGAGCAGAGCGCACCCAGGGGAGAGACTAGCTCGTGATTTGCCAGAGGTTCGTAAAAGTAGTCCGAGTGCTTGCACAAGTTGCCGAGCAGCGTGCACATCTTCCCTCGGATTCCGCGCTCGTGGTGGGACAGCAGCTTCCGGAAAGTATCGTACAGGTCTGCCTGGTGAATCGCGGGGTAATAGTCCTCCGAGATGCGAGCAAGTTGAGACAGAACGTTGAGGCCATCCGAAATAAGACTTGTGCTCGCTTTCTGAGGATCGAGGACACGCCCGATCCGCTGCGGCTCAAGGCCCCCTCCATCGACGAAGGCCTTGGCAAAGTGTTGAGAAAGGTTCAGCAATCGACTGATGATGGCGAAAGGGGTTCCCCAGAACGCAACCTCCGTGTAGTCGAGAGCGTGGGCCAGCAACACAATCAGCCTCTCCTTGTACATGGAATTATGCACTGCGGCAACTATCTTTTCTCCGCCCCCCGCACTACCATCGTTGTACTGCAATGCCTCGGTGAGAATTTGCGATACTATGGTGAGATGCGAGCTCACACCGATTGTTCCACCACCGCGGCTGTCGGGCCACAGATGAATCTGTTGTAGGTACTCTGTAGTAAGTTGGCGACAAATGATGGAAATCAGAGAGGTAGGAGACTCACCAGGGTACGGTGCGACCTCCTCTATTAGCATGCTCATCGACCCCGTCATAGCACGATGCTGCTCAAGAAGCTGCTGGACTGCACGCAGGGTGGTTTGCACGCCATTTAACGACAGTTCAGTTTGCGGGTTGCTGTCGCGCAAGAATCCAATCGCTAATCGCGAGAGACTCTTACCTTCCGATGTCAGAATTCCTGCTCCATCGGCATCCTTTTTGTTGTATGCCACTGACTGAGCATCAGAAAAGATCAAGGAAAGTAAATGAGCAACACCGTCTAAGAGACCGTAATCACTAAACCCGTAGCTGCTACCCAGAGCACGCGGAACCACAGGTCGGCGGGCAATACAGTTGACACCCTCAGAGACTGAAAGCATGGCAGTGACCAGTGAGGGATCCGCTGCAAAGGAGATGATATCGCGCAGCTCACGCCGAACAAACGCGACGAGTAGAGCAGCTGCAGCGGCGTAGTTAACCTCCTGGACGTTGGCATCACCCGCCCTGGTGTGAAGTGTTGGATCGTAGAAGCAAATAGCCGTCAGACCCTCTCGAACAAGGGAGAAGACCTTGTGGTTGTTCATGTGGTGTGGGGCGGCGAGCTTGATATGCGGGATGACAATCGAAGCCGTGTAAAACACCAGTGCAGCATATTGATGCGAAATTTTCCCGTCCGCCACGCCTTTATGGGAGACAGAGTCAAGAATGGCCTCCCACAGCGTCGAAAACTCCTTCAGCTGCGTCAACGTGGGGCCAAACGTGTTCTCCCAGCGTGTGCAGGAATATAAAATTTTCAGACATGCGAACCTGTTGTTCCTAGCGTTCGAAATGACCTCGTCCATGATAAAAGAGAGTGCAGCCGCAGGTTTGTCCATAAGCTGAATTGCGACATGCTGCCTCACCTGTAGGTCTGAAGGGGGGATATCGCTGTAACGCTGGAGGGTGGCAGAAATGGCTCTCGTTGACCTTTGAGATGGGAAGGGGAGGACATCAGTCCCCTCAGGGTACACCAGCATTGCCAGGAACGTCAGTGCAAGGGTGGTAATTTCCGCCCTTTGCTTGATCGTCAGCAGGGCTTTGACTGCTGGCACAAAGCCGTGCTGGACAATACGCTCCAGTATTCCTCCCTCGCGTCTCTCCACCGTGATGGAGCCCAGCTGCTTGATCAACTTCTGCAGAGTATCCGTGACGACAATATCCTTCACAGACGCAAGATTTGCGACAGCCGCTGGCTGAAATGCGTCATCGGAGGGAATGGAGCGGGAGTGGGGCACACCTAGGTCTACCTTCTTTGCGCTCCCATTGGGACGGCCGGGGCCATGGTGAAGCTTGTAGCACCCCAAGAGCTTCATCCGCTCCTTCATCTGGGCGTCATGCCGTTGAATCACACCCTGCCATTTCGCATCAGATGGGGTCATGGCAACGAATGGATGATTAAGGAGATGTGGCCAATCCAAGCGCGCAGATGCAGATTTCGTAAGAAGACCCTTCAAAAAATTCTTGAAATCAGGGGAAATCGGCTCCTCAAATTTTACTCGGTCCTTCGCGATCTGATTGATCAAAGTCATCAAATTGTTCGTGTAGAAGGGAGGCTTCCCATAATATAGCTCGTACAGGATGCACCCGAGTGACCAGAGGTCTGCCGTTCGATTGTACGGCTTCTCTTGCACAAGCTCAGGGGCCATGTATAGTGGGGTGCCTTTGATACTAGTAAGAACAACAGTGTTGTAACTCATCGACCGCGCGAAGCCGAAGTCTGCAAGCTTCACCGAGCCTTTTTCACCAATCAAAATATTCTGCGGCTTCATGTCACGGTGAATAATGCGATTAGAGTGGAGATAATTGAGCGCCTGAACAAGCTGCTTCGCAATTCGTTGTACGACGTCTTCTGGCAAACGATTATCGGACTCTAAAATCTTGTACAGCTCGCCGATCGCATACTCCATCACGACAACAAATTCCTGCTCTGTTTCGAACGAGTCAAATAGAGTGATGATATGGTCATGATGAAGCTTGGTTAAGATTTCAATCTCGCTGCGCAGGTTTCGAAGCTCCCTGTCGTTCTTGCCCCTCTTCAAGATGAATTTCATGGCAACTACCTGGCCAGTTCCTTTGATACGGGCTTTGTACACCTTACCAAAGGAACCCTCGCCAATCAGCTCCACTATAGAATATCCGTCCATCGGTTTGCAGATCACAAAAAGAAATGAGGAAGTGTGTCACCAAATATACGTCTACATGAAAATGAAAACCAAAGAAGCGTGCTCTTTTGCACGCCAAGTTGAGGAGAAACACTCACCCAAGAAACTGTAGATGGAAAAAAAAATAGTCGTATCTTAGTCTGCCAGTAACAAAAAAAAACGATGACGCGAAGGGCGGGTAGTCGTACGTGAATATGTTTGCGCGGACGTGCTTACCTCTGTGTATACCACCAAATAACGTGTGTAGGTGCGTTTTGTACTTTAAGAAACCGTCTGCAAAGAGAAAAAGAAAACGGGGCAGAAGACACTATCACGTACAGCCAAAACAGTGGCGGAGGAACCCTAGAGATGACGTAGGTGAAAGTATGTAAGAAGGGCAGAAGGGAGCCGGATGTTCGTCAATTTCAACTTCGACTGTGTAAGTTTTAGGTGCCGCACCTGACATGCATCAACTGTTCCTATCCCAAGTGCGAGCTGTGAATTATACAGTGCATGGACCACAGGTGATACTTGAGTACACTAGACAGGTCGCCTCATGCAGAGGCAACCCAAGCTACTACCCTCATATTTCACACGCGTCGTGGGACCATGCTACGCGAAAAGGGTGCAGACATTACAACGTGTACGAAACAGCTGCAAGAGCTCGTTTGTTTGTTTGTATTTGTTGGTGGTGCTGCTGTATTGCAGGTATTAATATTAGTATTATTATTATTAGTATTATTATTATTACTTTAGGAAGCTATTTTATGAAGAAGCCTGCGAGGCAGACCTGCTGATAAACGATTAGTAAGTAAAATTGGTAGTGTTTGCTGAGAGTGCGAGCCCCAGGGAGTGAAAGCGCCCGGGGTGAGATATACCCCAAGAGAGATAGTAGTAGATCAGGCTTAGCGATGTGCAAGAGATATATTTTTTTCTTGTATCCATAGTTGCGTTAGTCGAATGCACTTTCCAGTGCTCAATCGACACGACTAATGCAACATCCTGCCCGTTGCGCTGGTCTGCACATATCCCAACGTACTGTACTCAGATGTGCGGAAATATGACAATATGAAGAGGTAAGTACGGTAGATATCCAAAAGCGATATACTGAACGGGAACGGAGTTCGGTGCGATCGGTAGACCAGAATGGCTTCCACTTTATGGATCTGTCAACACGATCACGGTGTCCCTCTGTACAACTATAGACACATCTACGATATACCTGCCTTCTTCACGCACGCTGCACCAGAACGGCAAAGGAGGTACCGCTAGCAGCAAAAAAAGTTGGGGAACGCATCTTCCTGTATCGGGACCAGACTGGACTAACAACCTTTACACATTACGGCGCTTTACCTGAATCTATACGTTAGTTATAAGGCGGTAGAGAGGAAAGAATGAAATGACAACATTAAGAGAAGGGAGAGATAGAATGGATGGAATGCATTACAGTACATGCGCGTCACTGTGAGACATCAATCGTTCAGCTATCTCCCTTCCTTGTGGAGAGCAACTGAAAAAAAACCTGAACCGAGGTCCTCAACATGACCACCTTCTAGTAAGGATCAACAGAATGCTTCTAGCGTATACGGTTCTCAATTGCGGGAACCTTGCCCGCTGCACACAGCACGTCAAATCACGACAACATATCATTGTACTATTTCACGACTACAGGGTATGAACTTTCAATAGAACTAAAATCAAAATATCAAACAATACTGTTAACGAAGCCAGCCTCTCAGATTGGTACAGAAGTACCTTTTTTCCGGTTTTCTTTCGTCATATTTGGCATTAAAGCTGTTCTTTTTTTTTGTTAATGTTACTGTTTCTGGCTTTCTAAGTTAAAAGGCGGTAAATAAAAGCTTCACATATCTACCGTTCTATCGTCGTACTGCTGCGTCCACCTCCCAGTAGTAAAGTAGATTGGGGTCAAGAAACTTTTACAGAAGATAAAAGGGAAAATGAATAGGTAAACAAGGTACACATGGAGAGTCCTTACTCCTCCGCCTCCTCGGCGTTCTTCTCAGCAGCCTCCTCGCGCCTCTTCTGGTCCTCGGCGTAGAGGGCATCGAACTTGTCAGACTTGGACACGATGATCTCAATCTTCTCCACAACAGCGGTGTGGCCGCCGTCAACCTCACCGCGGGAGGTGCTGATCTTCTTCACGACGACCAGGCCCTGGTTCTTGAGGAGCTCGACAACGGAAACGGCGTCGGGGATGGCGGAGCCAAGGCCGGAGACCATGACCTCCGGAGCACCCTCGTGGAGACGGTGCTTGGCGAAGTTGACGTACGTGTACTTGCGCTTAGCGGCGCTGACGCGGACAGTGACGATCTCGGCGTTGGTCATGTTGCTTGGGGTGTATGAAATAGGGGGGAAATATGGAGTTGGGGTTAGTCGGCTTAGTTCTTGTTCTTCTATAGGGTATTTATAATGTGTAATACAGTTCAGGGAGAAAAATAGTGGATGGATAGGAAAAGTTCAGACAGCCACATCACAATAGCGATTAACTTCTGGGAGGAATCATCACCAAGACGAGTATACATTTTTTTATATATTCTCGCGCCTGGAATGGTATCATGCGTCTACTAGTTGTTATTCATCAAAGGGATACAACGTGAACATGTTTTCAAGTACAGATTCTTACAGCAGGAAGTCATACCAGTTGTGTAGTGGGCCTAAGCACGCAAGCAGGACATGCAAATGATTGCAGACACACCATTTAACGAAGTCATCCACGCTAGTAACTACCACGTGCACGCATGGGCACAGACTTCGCCCACACAGTTTACACGTCATCCGCTACCTGGGTAGGTTACAACAACTCGCCACAGCAACCCCCCAGTCCAAACGTTTTTCCGGAACGGCAAACCCCTCTGCAGTCGAACGCTGCAACCTAGCTGCCTCCAATAGATAGGAAGAGATTCACATACAACCATCCGATGCCCATTTCAGCACACGAAACACAGCTGGGATCAGCTCAGAGCCGTATCGATAGCAAACTCCCCCGCTGCACAACCGCCGTCACATCCACCCAACGACCCGTTGACGCTTCCAGCCCTTCCCCCCCC
>AUXJ01005129.1:0-12306 GCA_000482205.1 Herpetomonas muscarum
CTTTCCTGTTCACACTCCACACGCGCACAGAAGGAGTGATTGTTGCTGAGATTATATTATCATTGATTCAATCGATTGTCTCTCCCGTTCTCTCCCCTCCCCCCCCCCCCCTCCACCTGTTTGTGACTGTGGCTGTGGCTGTCTGCGCGGCGGCTTCCCGTGGCAGAAAAGAAAAGAAAAGAAATAGATATTAAAACCACAGGAAACACACACACAAGCAGAAGAGGTGCATTCACAACCACACCCACACACACATATATACACAAACATAGAGAGAGAGTGTGAAAGCGTTTGTGTGTCAAAAGAAAGAAAAAAGAGAGAAGCGTCTACCCCCCCCCCAAAAAAAAAAAATAAAAAAATAAAAAATGAGCGTCGACACAACATCCATTACCTTCGATGTGGAGAGCCTCGCGTCGCGGGAAAACTCCATCGCGGCGAGCAGCCACCACACCGCCGCCACGGCGGCCACGCGACCACCCGCACTGACAGCGCCGGCGCACAGCCGCTCAGCCGAGTCCTCCCCTCTTCTCTCCCTCGGCCATCCCCACACCACCGGAGCCGCAGCAGCAGCAGCAGCAGCAGCTGTCTCGTCGCCGTCGTCGCGGAACCACAGCTCCGGGCTGCCACGCGCCCCCTCCTCCTCTCAACCACAGCAGCAGCAGCAACAACAACAACAACAGAGGCAGCAAGGGCACCACCCCCGTGGCAGGGTGGTCGGCGGCGACGGGGGCGGCGATCTTATGGATCGCGCCAGCACCCCCAACTCGATCATCTCCTTCTCATTCGTCGGCGACGACGACGACGGCAGTAGTGCCAGCAACAACAGCAATAGCAGCAGCAGCAACAATGGCGGCGGCGGCGTCGCGGAGCTGCGCGCGGCCGCCGCTGCGGACGCCGCGTCCCGAAAGATGAGCGCAGAAACTGCGCTGCGGTTCCTGCACGCGATGCGGCGAATCAACGCTGCGCAGCAGCAGCAGCAGGACGACGACGACAACGACGATGACGACGACGAGGAGGAGAGGGACGGCGGCAACGCGGGGGCTTTCGTCGCGCAGGTTGGCCTCCACCGCGATAACAATTGTGACGGTAATAATAGCGACAACAACGGGCAACAACAACAACAACAACAACAACAACAACAGCAGCAGCCCTCCACGGGTAACTGGGCCAATCGGAATATGAGCAGTGCGGCCCCCAGCACGACGGGCAGCATCCAATTCGTGCAGGACGACAGCACCGTCGCCGACACGCACGATGAGGACGATGGCGTGGAGGAGGAGGGGGAGGGCTCTGAGACCGCCGCGAGAGGCCAGAGGAGTCAAGGCCGGGCAGCGGCCGTCCAGTCCAGCGGTACCGCCCCCAACCACACGAAGCGCCCCGCGTCGCAAACCGCGCATCGCCTGCGGCAGCAGCAGCAGTTGGTGGATGGGTCCTCGACGGACGCTGTCTTCACGACGCCGCTGAACTCCCACACCAATCGGCCCCACTCCCACACGGGGCGGCCAGTGCAGACGCGACTGGAGCTGAAGAGGTGCGGCGGCGGCGGCGGCGGCGATGACGCCAGCGCCGCGGCGATCGACTCGTTCAGCCCACCCGACCCAAGCGGTGTTTTTGCCTCCGCGTCGACTGCTGCGGCGGCAGAGGTGGCGGAGCTGCCGTCGTGGCGGCTCGGCAGCAGCGCCGGCGACGGGGCCGAGGAGGATGAGGCGCCACCGCCGCTGCCGCCGATCAGCAGTGGCCACGACAACACCCCACAACAGCAACAGCACGCGGGGAATGCTAACACTAACAGCGCCAGCGACAGCAACAGCAAAAGCAGAGGAGGTGGTGGTGGTGGTGTCGTTTCTACCGCTCCTCCGCAAGGGGCGCAGTTGCCGCGTGCGGTCAGCAGCGGCGCGACGGGCAACACTTTCGCCGACGAGGCCTTTGTCACTGTGAGCGAGATGACGATGCCGGTGGGGTCGGTGAGCTACGGCAGCCCCAGCGCGGCCGGCGTGAACCCCATCCTCCACATGTTTCCCCCCACCGCGCTGAATGCCGGTGGCTCTGTCCCCAGCACGAACAACAACAACAACAACAACAACAACAATAACAACAATCCCTCTGGAGCCCCTACGCAGGTTTATTATAACTCGCACCAAGCAGCAGCAGCAGCAGCAACAGCAGCTGCCGCTGGTGGTGGTGGTGGTGGTGGGCAGCGTCACCTCCGAAACTTCTCCGCGTCGGCGGATTTCACAGTGTCGGAGTCGATGCGCGACAGCGGCGGGGAGGACGGCGACGGGAGCGGTGACGCGGCCCGGCCGGGCGCTGTGCCGCGGATGGTCGCCAGCCGACCGGCCCCGAGCCACGTCACCGCAGTGGACCCCGCCTCTGCTGCTGTTGGGGTGCGCCGCGGCCCCCCACCGCGTCAGAGCGCGTTCGTGAAGGTGATGAAGGGTCCACCGCCCCCGGGCGCGGTGAAGGCGCCGCCCCTGCAGCTTGACAAGGACGGGCGGCCCGTCTTCCCGCCCGGGGTGGCGATGCTGCCATCGCAGCAGTGCAGCACCTCCCCAAAAAAAAGAGATGGAGGAGTCCAGCGGCCCTAGCCGCCATACCGCCGCCCCATCTCAACCGGGCAGCCAGCGAGCATCCGTTTCACTGCGGACGATCCACACCCACCACGACGACGGCGACGACAATGATAATAATGACAGCCCTGCGGCTGAGCAGCAGCCGCCGCCCCGCTACGGCGTCCTCGGCTCGCACTCGCACGCGACGACGGAGACGGCCGCGACGCCGGAAAAGAAGCGGCGGGGATCATTCTTTGGTGCCCTGCGCAACGTCATAAAACCAATCCGCAGCGGCCGCGATGCCGACTCCAACGCCGACGCGAAGGCGGAGAAGAAGCGGCGCAAGGAGGAAAAGCGGCGTGAAAAGGCGGAGAAAAAGTGGGAGAAGGAGGAGAGGAAACGGCAGAAGCGGCAGCAGCGGCGGGGCAGCGGCGCTGGCGACGGCGACGACGACAGAAGCGACGGCACCGCGTCCACCGTCGCGAGCCACCGCTCCAACCGAAGCATCACGCGGCTCTTTGGCAGTCTCCTCCGCCGCCGGAACAGCCGCAGCGGCGGCAGCGACCGCACCTCCGAGACGGGTGGGGGGCTGGCCGGCTCGTCCCCCTCGCTTACCCCCAACAGGACCGGAGACGGGGCCGGGCACGCCGCACCCGTGGTGCCGCGGCTGCACACCGACGGCGGTGGTGTAGGGGGCGCAGGCGCAGGCGCAGGCGACCCCCGCGCCAAAACTGAATCAGCGGCGGCGGCGGTCCCCCCAACGCCGCCGATTCAGTTTTCCATCCGCGACGACTTTCTCTACACGGACGGGCATTCGAGCCACAGCCACCACAACCCCAACGGCAGGGGGAGCGCCGGTGGTGGTGGGGGTGGTGGGGGTGGTGGGGGCCTGGCGCAGGTGCGGCACTCCTCCAGCCGCCACCTCGACTCCACGACAAGCGAGAACCCGGAGGGGGACCTTCCACCGGCGCTGCCGCCGCCGCGCGTGCGCCGCGTCAGCGACGACGACGACGCAGCCGCTGACGCCTTCTCGGCGTCAGGAAGCGGCAGCGGCGACGGGGGAGGAAAGGGGGGACGGCGACGGCGGCGGCGAGGGCGCGACGAGAGCGGCGGTCGCCAGGAAGAAGAGGAGGCGGCAGCGGAATACGAGCCGCCGCCGCCGCGCGCCCCCCGAGAGAGCTCCTCCTACGGCGAAGATACGCCGGCGCGCGGGCACTCGCGCGATGGCGAGGAGGAGGAGGACGAGCACGACGACGGCGACGACGACGACGGGGACATTCAGTTCCATTTTGAGTCCACCGACGACGCCGGCGACGACGGCCCACCGCAGCCGGCGCAGCGGTATTTTCTCCAGGAAAGCAGCGAGCACTCGGAGGGGGCGCCCGCGCGGCCCCGGCCCACGCAGGGGCGGGCGCTGTCCTGCGGTGAGCAGTCGACGACGCCGCTGGCGACGCCGATGGAGCGAGAGCTGACGCTGGCCGGCGCCGCGGGGGACTTCAACCTCCGCGACGCGGAAGGGGAAAAGCCGCCGCGTCGGGGTGCGCCGCGGGACAGCGACGAGGTGGTCGTGGAGAGGGAGAACAAGGCGTCGCGGAAGGCGACAGCAAGGAAGCAGCAGCTGCACGCCGGCAAGAAGTCGGTGACGACGCCGACGAGGGTGGACTGCAGCGGTGGTGGTGGTGCGCGCGCCCAGCAGGTGGCGACGGCACGCCGGCGGCTGTCGTGGAGCGCGGGAATCGACGAGTCGGAGCACACCAGCGCCCGCCGTGATGCGGGCAACGACGAGGAGGAGGAAGAGTTGGAGCTGTTGCGCGGCCTCGGGCGGCGGAGGCCCCGTCACCCGTCCCAAGTTGGCCGGTCGTCGCCGGTGCCGGCACGCGCCGTCGCGTTTCTGCGTGCCGAGCAGCGGGAAAACGAGTATGAGCAGCGGCGGCGGAGGGCGCGGGAGCTGCTTCACCGCCGCCAGGCGCTGATGGCGGCCTCGCGCGCGAGCGTCAAGGCGCGCAGCACCCGGAGAGGAAGGGGCGGGGCGGCGGGGGGAGGCACCATGGCGGATAAAAACGCGCGCAGCGGCGAGAGCAAGGTGCTGGTTGCTGCCGGCCCCACGACCACGAAGGGCACGGGTGCTGCAGTGGGCGGGTTTGGCGGTGGTGGTGGTGGTGGTCGTTGTAGTCGTCGTGGTGTTGTTGGTCGCCTCCCGCCTGACGCGCTGCGCGGCCTCTCCCGCCGCGAAGCCGCCCTCGCGCTGGAGCTGGCCCGCCTGGACTCGGTGATGGAGCGCAACCCGATTCTGCAGCAGCTAAACGCCACGCCACCCACCTCCCACCTGACCTCCACAAACACCACAACAACAGCCGCGACGACGCGGGCGACGACGACGCCTGTCGTGACGCCGTGGAAGGGACCCGGCCAGGCAGCGCCACGGCACCACCCTACATCACCACAGCGACAGGAACAGCAATCTCGGGATGAAAGGGACGACAGCATCCGCGCTGACGGGGGCAGCAATGACGCAAGCCACGAAGATGACGATGACCGAGAGAGCGTGCCAAGCGTGCGCCCACCACGCCCACACCCGCGCCCTGGCCACTCCCGCTCGCCCAACGCCCTCAGGCGACCCACGGCCAGCAACATCAGCGCCGCCGGCGACGACAAGGCGCACGGCCTGCGGGCGTCCAAGGGGGGGAGGAGCAGGCCCCGCGGCGCCGCTGGATCCTACGCTGAGTCGATTCCCACCCCCACCCCGCAGCAGCTGCTCATCGAGCAGGCCATGGGCGGGGGCGCGCGGCCGCGAGAAATGCGGCGTATTCTTCTTCCGCTGCCTGAAGCGACCACCACCACCACAGCTACCGTCGCGCTCGGTGGTGCCCCACATGAAGCGAGAAGAAGGCTGCACTCATTCGTTGGAGGAAAAGGAGCGGCGGCGACAGATGCTAACTTCGATGCCGAGAGCGACGGCCCCCGTGGCGGCAGCGCCGTCGTCTTCCCTGCGACGATGACGACGACGGGGACGACGACAGGGGAGAAGGAGGAGGCGATGCTGCTGCAGTACATGGGCCTCCTTGTCGGTAAGTACTATGGCGCACCCACCGACGCATCCGCTGCCGGCGGCCACGACCACCACCGCTCCCCCAGCGACGATGTCGTCGGTGACGCGGGTGGTGGTGGTGGTGGGCAGGACGCCCTTGACGAGCGCATGTCCCACGTCCGCGAGGCCTTCTTCGACTGCGTGAAGCACAAGGTCAAGTGGGAGGACGACGACGACGACGGGAGCGGCAGCGGCAGCGGTGCGGGCCGGTGGCCGGCAAGCTCCCAAGCTGCTGCTGCTGTGGCGGCGGCGGCGGCGGCAGGCACAAGTTCCTCTGCCTCGCAGCTACTGCTGACGCAGTCCTCCACGGCAGCGTCCGTGCGCTCCGGCACCTCCGGTGGCAGCAACACGAATACCAACAATCATCCGAACGACCGCAGCAATGGAACGCCATCTCGGGACGGTATTGGGGAGCCCATGTCGTCGCTGCGGCCCTCAGCAGATCCGATCGCGATTGGGCTGGAGCCGCCCCAGACCGCAGAGGAGGCCGCGCTGCTGGCGATGCTCGCCATGACAGACGAGCTGCTGGCGAAGCGTCGCGGACAGCATCAGCCGCAACAACAACAAGAGCAACACCACCACCACCACCACGCGCTGTCTGTCCTCGAGACGAACCTGCTCCTGTCGAGCGCCCCGCCCAGCACAGAGGGGTCGCCGCAGGAACAAAGGGGCATTGGCATAGGCGGGCTGCGTGGGCAGGACACCGACCCTCGCGCGTCGTGGGTGGCCTTTTCGCTGCGGCGCCGGCCCCCGTCACCGCAGGCAGTGCAGGCCGCCCTCGCCGCCCGCAGCGGTGCAGCGCGCGCCCCAGCGCGGCGCACCGCCAGCGCGCGGGCAGCCGAGGGCGTCTCGAAGGGGATCCGCCGGCGCAGCTCTCTCACACCGCCCCCCGCGCGCGTGCTCGCGGTGGTGAACCGCGACCCCGACCCGCCGCGCCCCGCCCCCCCTTCCCGCAGGGAGTGGACGATGGACGGCGGCCACCAGACGGCGGCGGCGGCGTACCCTCCCGCCCCCACCCCAGCGGGCGCCGCCAGCGGGTGGCGCGCGTTCGAGGAGGAGCCCGCCGCGGCAAGCAGTGCTGCCACCTCCACCTCCACCGCCTCCGCGCCCACGGCATCACCGCCGCGACTGGCCGCGCACATGGGCACGCCATCGTCGGAGCAGGGGCTGATGAACGGTGGCGTGGACGGCAATGACGACGTGATGGGTTCTGACAATTCCCATGACGCTCTTCACACGGGCGTGACGCGCGCGTCTTCTTCCTCCTCCTCGTCCCCCTCGTCCCCCGCTGGTACTGCCGCAGACAGCGGTGAAAAGCACCACCATAACAGCAAGAACAGGGGCAGCGATGGCAGCGACAGCCACCACCGCCGTCCTCCTGCTGAAGCTGGCGACGGGCATGCATCCAGCCGATCAAGCTCCTCCATGTCCTTTTCGTTTGTGTGCACGGAGAACGATGCCGAGCAAGAGCACGAGAGGGCTACCTCCGCCTCCTCATCCCCTCCCGCGGGCAACGATCAGGAAGGGGATGAGGAGGCGGAGGAGGTTGGGGAGGAGAGGAACAGCCCCCCCATTCACCACCACACGCTCACCGTGGACACGTTCCACCCCGCCTCAGAGGCGATGCCGTCCGCAAAGGCGCCGAGCCCACTTATCCTCCAGAACACCACCGCCATCATTTGCCAGCAGCTGGCGCGGGACGACAGCAACGACGCGACGGAGGAGGGCGGCATTGTGCTGGAACCACTCCACGGCACGGCACCGGCGCCGTCCTCACCACCCCCCTCCCCCCACGCCCCAGTCGCTGCCGCGGCTGTCGAGGCGTCCGACGCAGCGGAAGAGGACGACGAGCGCCTCGGCGCGGCGGACAGCAGCACCACAGACGACGCGGAGGCGCAGGGACACGCCGAGGACCCCATCGAGGCAGACGACAAGAGCGGTGCTGCCACGCCAAGGGAGGAGGATTGGTTTCATAGCTCTGCCCCGGCGGCGATGCCGCGGCATCAAGAGCAGCTAGAGGAAGAGGAGGAGGAGGAGGAGGAGGGGTCCGTGGACGACGATGAGGATAGCGTGCCGGCGCAGTTTGTGCAGCGGCCATCGCTGGAAACGCAGTCCTCGACGGACAACAATGACGCCCCTGTCGCGTACAGAGAGGAGTCCTCCCCCGTCGCGGAAGAAGCAGAAGAGAATGGGAACGGGGAAGCGGAAACGGAAGAGCCGCGGCCGGCGCGTCGCGGCACCGACGACGACGCCAAAGGCAGCCCAAAGAGCGAGAAGGGTGAGAAGAGGGTGAGCTGGGCAACTGAGCCGCCGGTGGAGGTGCCGCCGCCCCCTACCGACCGCGAAGAGAGCATCACCGCAGCCCCCGAGGAGGAGGAGGAGGAGAAGCAGCGCAACAACACCGACGACGATGTTGAGCAGCCGCTTCCGCCCCTCGTCATCGACAAGGGCCACGGCGGCGGCGACGACAGCGAAGACGGCTCCTTTGTGGTGCGGTCGCCCCCGCTCAGGAACCTCGGTGACGACGACGGTCACAACAACAACAACCCCACCACCGCCACCGTCACCGACAGAAGGGACGACGCAGACACACCGAAGAAGCCGGCGGCGGTTGATGTGACGGGGGCGTTTGTGGAGGTCGTGTCCACGCCGTCGCCGTCGGTGGATTCCCGCTCCTCCCCATCACCGGCGCCTCCGGACGCTGCAAAGTCGGGCGCAAACATTAGCACTCCCCCCCACAGCCATGACAGCAACAAGAGGAGCACCAGCAGCGGCAGCAGCAGCAACAGGGGTGGTGGTGAGAGCGAAAAGGGGGAGGGTGAGACAGGCGATGGGGAGGGCCGCACGAGCGCTTGTGAGAGTCCGCTGTCGCGTGCGAGCAGCTCGCCGCGGCGGCGGGCGCGGGTTGTGGATGCGCAGCGGCTGCTGGAGAAGCTGAACGGCCTCGACGCGCTCCTCCTCCACCGCTTCCCTCAGTACTACACCACCACCACATCCGTCTCCTCCCCCCCCTCCCCCAGCAGAACGCACGCGGGCAGAGGCGACACCGACGTCGTCTCCACGCCCCCGACGCCGTCGTCGTCGCTGTCCCCCTCTGCCGTCGCAGCGGGCGCCGCGGATCACAGCGAGGCGGTGCTGTCGGTGCGGTGGCCCTTTTACGCCCCACCGCAGCTCACCCCGCCGCCGTCCTCGACGGTGTATAACCGCGCCATGACGTCGCCAAGGACCGCAGCCACAACCACCACCACCTCAACCACAGCAGCGGCAGTGGCTTTGGATCCCTTTCAGCGGCATCTGTCGGGGGAGAGCAGCTCCGCCACCAATGGCAGCAGCCCCCCACCAGCCGCAACGACGCAGCTGCTGCCACCGACGACAATGTATCGCCGCTACTATGGCGGGGGCGGGGGTGCGGGGACAGAGGGGTGGGTGGGAGGGGCGGGGATAGGCTGAAGCACCCCTCCCCCTTATCGATGACTCCGTATATATCCACCACGTGAGCCCGTATTATTATTATTCCCTTCTTTTTCTTTTCTCTCTCTCTCTCTCTCTTTCCTGCCACTCCTTGTGACAGAGAGTGTAGCCCACCCTTGCCCCTTGTGCACCCCCAACCAATTTATCCCCCCCCCCTTCCCAAGTCCGCGGGAATTAGAAGAAAGCAGCGCGGGAAAGAAACGACTCGTAAAAATATATGAAAAGAAAAAGAAGAAAAGAAGCCCCCCACCCCCCATCTCCGCTCCGCTCCTCTCCTCTCCTCTTTGTGGATGTATGTGTGTTTGTGGCGCTGCTCAAATGGAAAGCACGCATCTGCACATCCCTATTTATTTAACAGAAATAAAGATTCAAATGTTCATGTGCTCTCTCCAAACGGCCCTCTTGTCTTACCGCCCCATCCCCTCTCCCCGCCCCATCCCTTCTCCCATTCACATTTATCTTTGTGCCGTTTACCGTAACGAATGTACTTCAAAAAAAATAGACAGTTGCACATTTCAATCTTCACATTTCAATTTTCACATTTTAATACAGCCAAAGACTCACTATACATATATATATATATATATATACTCGCCCCGACCGCAATTAGCCCCATATCCTCCTCTTTTTCGCTTCATTTCGTTCGTACGTTTTCTCTTCCGACTCTCTCTCTCCCTCCCTCCCTCTTTTCCCCCTTCCAAAAGGTCTCTGAAGAGAGAGGGGTGATCCTGTGTATCACAGCACAACAACAACAACAGCAGAAACACATAAGGAACGGAAAAAGGGGGAATAGCGGCACCAAACAAAGGGGGCAAGGCGCATCATGGGCTGCAGCCAGAGTAACGCCGCGTCCACGAAGCCGACGGGGGGCCCAAAGGGCGGCCAGGGGAAGAAGCCGTCCCCTCCCCCATTTCCCAGCACCCCGCGGTCGCAGGCCGCGGCCTTTGAGAAAGAGCGCACGGCCACTGTGAAGTGCAGGACGGAGGAGGGGGTGGAGAAGGCCGATGCGACGGCAGCGCCGCAGACACACACGCTGCCGGCGAACGCCCTCGCGGCGGAACTCGCGCGTCAGTACGTGAAGCAGCGCGACGCTATGCTGCAGGTGAGGGAAACGGAGCGCGCGGCGGTTGCGCAGCACATTGTGGATGAAAAAATGCAGAAACGCGAGCGCGTCCTGTCCGGCGCATCGGCAGCCGCAGCAGCCGCAGCAGCGGCAAATGGCCATAGCCGCAATCACCACCACGGCGGAGGCTCGTCGTCACAGGGATCGTCGTCGCCGCCGCCGACAGGTCACCGCAGCCACCCAAGCACGTCGCAGGTGGTGCCGGTGCAGGAGGAGTTCACCGTTTTCGCCAACGCCAGCGCGGCGGAGGCGCAGGCGGCGCGGCTAACCCCGGAGAAGGCTGCCCGTGCGCTGGCGCTGTTCAAGAGCTGGGTCATGAACGACGTGACGACGATCAACAGTAAGATTGTCAGCAACAAAAAGAACAACAACAACAACACTGGCGACGGCAGTGATGGCGTGAGCGATGAATGGAACTGCACGGTGGAGTTCACCCTCCGTGGGGCCGACGGCGCCAGCGACGACGCCCTCCAGGCCGCGGTGCAGGCCCTGGAGGAGGAGATGCGCAAAAAACCACCAGCGGCCGCGCCGCCCCGCAGCGACAAGGACACCGAGGCAGAGACACAGCAGGGGAAGAAAGGCAGCAACAACAAGAAGGAGAAGAATGGGAAGGCGAGTGAGAAGAAGGAGAAGAGCAAAACGGACAAGAAGAAGAAGAACAAGGAGCCGGCATCACCATCACCCGCGGGAGAGGGCACCGCGGATGGGGTGGACCCCGACAACAAGGACGCACAGCAGCAGCAGCAGCCACAGCAGCGCGAGAGCTTTAGCGGCACGGGTGTGGTGTTCATCACCGCTGTGTTCACCTTTCATGTGGAGAAAAGCTATGACCGCAAGCTCCCGTGGCAGATGGAGATTTGCTTCCACTTCACCTCATAGGGGGGAAGGTGACCAACAACAAGGAAAATATAAAATAAGACCCTGCTGAAGAGTCTCTTCTTGTCTTATTTTTTGTTATTTTGCTGTTCCTGACGTCGCGCTCCTTTGTTCATCCTCTCATGCTTTTTTGACCTCTGGGAATCGTGTTATCGACTTTCCATTCGCGCGCGCATATATATATATATATATATGTGTGTGCGTGAGTCTTGGCCTCCTCTCATCATACCGTAATGCTGTCGGTTGGTGTCCTTTTTCGGATGCGTTTCACATCTTCTGTTTTATATACATATAGTTTCGGTGCATATCATACATATCCTCTTGTTTCTTTTTTTTTAATGCACACGACCACGTACGTACGCCTGCAAAAGGAACTTCCCCCCTCGGACATATATAATATATTATGTGCGACGGCATGTCTCTGGTATTATACGGCGTCGTCTTGCAGTTTGTTGTCTCGAGGGGAGTGGAGAGTGAGGGCTTTGACCGCAAACAAGCAACAAAAAAAACACACAAGAAACATTGTTTTTTTTTCTTTCTTTTCTTTCTCTCTCTTTTTCTCTTTTCTTGACCGGAGTGTGTAGATGGACGAGCAAAGGGCTCTCGTCAAGCAAGTATTTAAAGAGGGAGGAAAAATACGAACCCCACCGCATTCTTTTTTGTTGTTCTTGTAGTCCTTGTTGCTATTGTGGCTCTCCGGTATACATTTTCTTCTCCCTTCATTTTTTTATTTTCTTTTCGTCGCGTCCGTGTTGTTGTTGTCCAATTGCGTACCACAGTTTATCAGAAGTGCCCCCCCCCCCCTTCCTCCTCCCCCTGCTCTTCTGTTCTTTCTTTCCGTTGTTCCTCTTGCCTCTCTGTACTCCACACACCCACCACTACCCTCTCAACAGCCTACGTCTCTTCACATGGAACTATATCTGTGTATATACAACATCCCCATCCCCTCTGTATATCGTTTACCTTCTTTCTCTTTTCTTCCCTTCTGTATTTCACATTTCCTTGCCCCCAAAAAACACACAATAATAATAAAAAAACTATGAACAATTGAATGCGTCCTAAAAAGAAAGAAAAACAGTTGATCGGATGAAAAAGAATCATCAAAATGGCATCACCTACATCAATAATAAAAGGGAAGAAGAATGGAGTATGTGTTCCTACCCCCATCCCCCCCCCCCTATATATATATATATATATAC
>AUXJ01005135.1:0-13849 GCA_000482205.1 Herpetomonas muscarum
CACCATACCCAGCAGAAAGAGGGAGCCAAGGACCCCCACCCCCACCCACCCACGCAATCCCAACGAGCGCGAGGCCAATCCTACCTAGACGAGGAGGGGGAAGGGAATGGGGACCGGACCACCAAACGACCCCGAAACGTGCTCGGAACGCGAACAACAATGCCGAACCGCACCCCGGTGAGACGACCTAAGGAGAGACAAACCTAGACCTTAGAAAAAAAGAAAACGAACGGATGATGAAGGAAGGGGTGCATGAACTGAAAGACGAGCATTCACGGTTTTTCATCGCGCAAAGGACACATGCCTTGCAATGCGTCTACTGCGGTGGTGTTCCCGCACGTCGGCCACCGTGTGCAGGACGAACTCGGGGAAAATACAGTATACAGATATTCCTTTTCCCGCGACGGCGGACATTTTCAGGCGCGTCCACACCATCAACGTCCCACCTTTGGGTATTCTGTCGTTTTTCTTTTTCTGTGTATATGGTTGTTTCTAGGAAACATCGTAGACGTCCTGTATATGCAAAAGCCGTCTTGATACATCATCATTTTGTTACATCGGTAGCACCAAACAAAAAAAAGGAGGAGCAGCAACGTATTTCAGCGGCCAAAAAAAAAGAATCTCAAGGAAGGGAGAATGAAGCTTGGCAACTGTACTGATCAATAATCGAGCTGGGTGAAGAGAGCAGTGCCACGCAGCACCCAGTGGTTCTCGTCCTCCTGGGGGTCGCGGGGGAGGTCGATGGTGAGGATAAAGTTCGTGGAGTGGCCCGTAGTGGACAGCACACCCCGACGGTCTGTCGTCTTGTAGCAGGGGCAGTTGTACACTGGCGCTGAGGGGATGTCCTCCGGCTTGGCCGGCTCGAGCTTCATGACAGGGAATGATAGGAAGAGCTCCTTGGGCTTGCTCTCACACAGCACGCCGTTGTCCCAGCCGGCGCCCTCGAGGAACAGGCCGTACACGTAGCAGCCCTCCTCTGGGGCCTCGGTGAAGGTGTCCTCTGTCATGACGGTGAATTCCCAGACCAGCTTGTCAATCTCAATCTGGTGCTTACGCGCGTAGTTCTGCATCACGCCGGTCAGGAAGGACTGCGTGAAGAAGAAACCGCTGAGCCAGAAGGATGGCGGCGGCCCATCGTCGCACCACTTGCGCAGGAAGGCAAGGCGGGCAACAAGGTCGCTCACGTACGCGCCGAGCGGCTTCAGCGACGGGTACGACCGCTTCTTCCACAGCTCCGGCACCTTGCCGTCGAACATGTTGTTGAACACCTGCTCCAGCTCCGCGCTCATGACGACCTTACCGCTGATGGCGTCCTGCACATCGACAAGGGAGTGGCGCACGACCGCCAAGAGACGGTTATAGCGGATCGCCTCCTGCAGAAGCACCGTGTTCATGGACTGCTCGTACATGATGGGGTGCATGCGCTGGATCTCCTCCACGTCGAAGAGCATCGGCAGGCGGTGGAGAACCTCTGCCGCGAGCTGCTTCACGATGGACTTGGGGTCGAGCGCGGCCCCGCTCGTGGAGGAGCTGGACTCGCGCGGCTGCGTGGACATGGTCGCGTCAAGGAGGAACTTGGCATCGCGCTCGTCCTTGGTGATGTCGGCGTTCTCGTGCAAGCCAAAGATGGACGGCGGCTGCTGCAGCGGCAGCTCCTGGATGTAGTCGACGTACGTCTGGTACTCGCCAAACGGGGGCGCGTAGTACTCCTGTGCGTCGTCGCTGAAGGAATACTCGTCGTCGTGGATGAGGGGGCTCAGGAAGACCTGCAGCGTCGCCATCAGACACCGACGATCCCAGTCGTCCGTCACACGACCGCCGTAGTTACACTGGCCGATCAGGTACAGCAGGGCGTCGTACGGGATGGCATCATTCTCGTTCAGGAACATGTTCAGCTGCCGGACACTGATACGACGGTCCGTGTCATTGAACTCGTACGGACGGTTCCAGCCGAGCGGGCCGTACTGGCGCCGCTCCTGCACCACTGCATGGAAGAAGCACAGGCCAAACAGCATCTTGCGCCACGCCTCCGGCTTGTTCGACGAATCGAAAAACTCGGGGTCGGCGACGGGGTCGGAAAGGTACGACTGCAGCAGGTTGTTCTTGAGCCCCTTCGGCGGCTCCTGGACCAACTTCACGCCGTTCTGCAGGATGGCAATCGGGAACGCCTCACTCGGCAGCGAAGTCAGCCACAGGCGGTACTCGCGGTGCAGCTTCTCCTTCGCCGACGCGTCGCTGTAGTTCTCAATGATACGCGAGAGTGTTGGCATAAAGTCCTCGTACAGGTGACAGTTTTGCAGCAGCACCCAGTTCCCCTCGCGCATGCCGGCGTCGATGAGTTCCTTCGCCGGCGCGTCCTGGTCCTGACCGAGCGACAGCTTGAACAGCCGGTTCTGCAGCATGCCCTTGATCTCCGCCACGCGGTCGAGCTCCGCGTTCGGGTCAGCGCCAGGGGAGAGGACGAGAATGACTGGGATGGATGGGTCATAGGCGAGCTCGTCCACCACCGTCTCGAGGACGAAGAGGGGGGCCTGCACAAACGACTCGCCCAGCGTCTCGCGCACGTACTCGCTCACCGCAGGCACAATCTTGTCCGTGCGGAAGCAACGCACAATCACCATCTTCTCAATCGTCGACAGCGTATTCAATGGCTCAGGCAGCTCCAGCTCGAGCGGGTTCGAGGCCTCGTACAGATCCCGGAAGAACATCTCATGGCTCTTCACGAAGCCCAGCAGACCGCCGGGGACGTCGGCGCCCTTGAGCAGGTCCAGCTGCGAGCTGGCGCGATGGAGCATCTGCCAGCTCTGCGGTGGAAGCCACTCGAACGGCTCCACGTCGTCGTGGGAGGCCTCAGACTCGAAGCCGCCCATGAGGAGCCAGCGGAGGAGGGTGGGGTCAACCGAGAACATCTTGAGCGACATGATGAAGGAAAAGAGCAGCTGGTCCTTCGCGAAGAGGGAACGGCAAATGCGCTGGTAAAGCGAGGTCTTGAACGTCGAGCTGATGTTCTCGATACGCTGCGCCACCTCAGTCGACTTCTCGCTGCTCGCAAGGGCCTCCTGGAAGACAGAGATGTAGAACTGCAGGGAGTTCTGGTACATGGGGTCGACGTTGGCCAGCTCCGTGACACAGAAGAAGAGGATAGCGCCAAGGTGGGCGACAGGGACGAACTGGTTTCGCGTGCGGTCACTAATGCGCTCCATAGCCTCAATCTCCTCCTGACGCTTTGCAATGCGGTCGCTCTGCTCCTTGGAGCTGTCCAGCTCCTCAATGGCCTCCTCACTCTCGAGAATGTTACCCTCCGCGGAGAGAATGGCAAGGATGCGATCCTCGGTGTTCTTGAGCCCGGCCTGGTTCGCGGCCGCCTCCAGGGTGAGCGCCTGCTTCTTCTCCTCGACGTCGCGGCGCTCCGACATCATGACACGCTGCAGCAGCTGATCGCACAGACCCTGCTCCGTGATCATAAAGTTGATTAGCGTCACCTTTGTACTCACCTCCGGCAGGTAGTGCGGCCGTGGCAGCTTCGTCGTCATGTAGAAGCGGAAGTCGTCGTTCCACTCCACCGGCTCGCCGAGATTCATCACGCGCATCGTGCCCTCCTTCGTCAGACGCTTCAAGAGGAGGTTCTCAAGCATGGGGTCGATCGTCTCGTCAAGGTTCTCCAGCAGCACCGGATTGCCCTGCGTGATGGCATTACGGATGATGCGCAGGAAGTCGCTCTCGGACGGGCGCACCACCACAAGGTTGTTCTCGCGCTCCATGTTCTTGATCCAGTTGTTCGCCTGCTGCTGCGGGTCCACCAGAAGCGGCCACCGGCTCGAGTTGCGCATGATGACGGCGTTGTTGATGGAGAAATTGTCCGACGGCAGCTGCTGCAGCTTCCACTCCTGGATGTCCACCGGGTCACCACAGAAGCTCTCCAGGGAAAAGTCCTCGGAGACGAGGATACCCCGTTCCTTGCACATGTTCACCCAAGAGGCGACCGCCTGCTGGCGGTACTTGTGGAGGAAGGGACCAAGATACGCAATCACGCCAGCGCTCACGACGACGTTGCCAACCACGTACCGGAGCTCCTCCGCGAACCGCTGCGCCTCCTTCGCAAAACGCGTCTTCTCACCGCCAAGGCCCTCGATAAGCTTCTTGGCGCGCGTCAGCTTCGTGTCCGTGTCGTTGACCTTATCCTCCAGCTCCTGCTTGTCCTTGTTCACGCTCGCGAGGTGGTCGGTGAGGGCCTGCAGCTTCTCGTTAATGATGCGCAGCTCCTCCTTCTTCTTGTTCAGACCCTCCATGGCGTGGTCGAACTCCGCCTGCGCGGCGGCGGCCTGTGCCAACAGCGGCTTGATGACCTTGTTCTGCTTGTAGTACTCCACCACAGCCTTGATGTACGTCGCGACACCGACGAGGGCCACGGACGTCTTGCGGATGTTCTCCATCTTGAACATGTCGTTCGCCATCTTCTTCTTGACATCCTCGATCTGGGAGTCCGGCGCGTTGTCGACAATCTCCGGGTACGCGTTGAGCAGCACATTCTTGAAGTCACCCGTAAGGAGCGTCACCTTGGCGTGCTCCCAGTATGGCACATTCGTCTTGCCCGTCATCGGGTCGCGCACCGGCTTCGGCTTGTATGGGCCACCCAGCAGCGTGCACAGCACCTCAATGACGTACTTCACACCGAGCGGCGGCGTCTTGAGCGCCTTCACCTCCTGCAGGGCCTTCGGGTCGAGGTCCAACACCGCACGCTGGGCCTGCTCCACAAGCGGCTGAGCCTCGTCGACCTTCTCCTGCGAGGCATCCTTGATGGCCTTGGCGGCGGCGGCCTGCTCGTTAGCGGCGGCCTCGTCGACAGCCACGATGGCGCGCTGCTCCTCGGCCACCTTGCTCTCCTGCTCCACCTGCGCGATGAGCTTGTCCGTCACCTCCTGCTTCTTGGCCAGCTCCGG
This sequence comes from Herpetomonas muscarum, assembly GCA_000482205.1. Lineage (NCBI taxonomy): Eukaryota > Euglenozoa > Kinetoplastea > Trypanosomatida > Trypanosomatidae > Herpetomonas > Herpetomonas muscarum. The sequence goes on from AUXJ01005135.1 coordinate 4,941, forward strand.
TCGCATCACCTCCAGCTCCTTCTGCATCACCTCGACCTGGTCCTCCGTCTTCTTCAGCTGGGTGAGACCATTCTCGTAACGCTGCTTCTTCGCCGTCAGCTCGCTGCGCTTCAGATCCAAGAGGCGGCCAAAGGTGCTGAGTAGGTCGAGGTACGAAGTGGGCGTCACGTACGTGTGCTGACGCGCCTCGGCAAGGTAAACAGCGCCCATCTCGCGCACCTGCTGCTGGTACGCCACGAACATCTCCCGAATGGCGACCTTCTCATCCTCCGTCAGGTCAAGATCACGCAGGAAGCGGGTGGCGACGGAGCGGAGACCGTCCTCGGGCCACTCGCGGAACCAGTCGATCGTCGTACAGTTCACCAGCGACGGGAACTTGCGGAGGCGCTCACGCAGCACGCTGCCAAGCGGCGAGAAGCAGAGCACAATGTGCATGTGCTTGCGACAGCGCTCAAGGAACAGCGTCTGCAGCGCCTCCTGCGTGTCGGGACGGCCGAGGTTCTTGCCAACTTCGCGCAGCGAGGCAACAGCGTTCTCGTACGTCTCCTTGTCCTGCTTCGTGTCCCACAGCCCCGGCACCTCGCCCGAGTTGAGAAGACTGCAAATGTCCTCCAGGAAGACATCCGAGGTGATCTCCGAGTCGGACAGCACAAAGGCCGTCGAGTACCCCTTCTGGCCCGTCTTGAGCAGCAGCTGCCTAATATCGTCGAGGAAGTCGCTGTGGCCGTAATCCTTCGCGACTGTGATGGAGCTGTAGTCGCACTCCTGCACGTACGCCGCGAGCTTGGTACAGCTGCGCCGGCCACTGCCACCAACACCAACGAGGAGCAGGTTGCCTCCGGGCTGCTTCAGCACGCGGCTGATGCGCGTCACGTGCTCGAGAACGTAGCCAAAGATGACGAGGTTGAGGTCGCCAGTGCGGGACTCCAGGTTGTAGTTGTCCAGCTTCCCCTCCAGCACCTCGCGGGCCTCCTGCATGTCCCCAACCTTCTCGTAGTTGCCCTCCTCGTTGATAACAGAGGCAAAGATGAGCGGCGGCTCCGCGGCCGCCTCGTTGCTGCTGCGACGGTCCTTGGACGGAGCGCCGTAGGAAAGAGACACCTTGAAGTGCTTGTTGCAGATGCGTCCCGCCTCTCCAACGAACCACATGCTGTCGTCGTCGTCGGTGAAGCGATCCGCAAAGGCGCGCCACACCTCGTGCATCCACAGCTCGGCCATCTTCCGCTCATCGCTGATGCGGGGGGCGAAGGCCATGTCGATGCCCTGGAAGACCTTGCTCACATCACGCATATTGAAGGTGTAATGCGACTTCTCCGGTGACGGCTTCAGCGTGTCAACGAGAACCTCGTAAAGCTCCACGGTGGCGCTGACGAGCGGTGTGCTCATCCCCCGCAGTGAGGTTGGGAACCCGCGGGAGAGAATCCACTCCGTCAGGCGCCCAAAGATGGTCTTGAGGGTGTCCTCGCTGAAGGACGGCACGCTGAACGTGTTGAAGTGGCGCGTGAAGCGTGGCGTGATGGGGTTCCTACCACCGCCGGCCGGACCCATGGCACACAGAAGCAGCACGTCCACCAGGTGGCGGAACTCGATGCCGTCCTTGCTGTGGTTGTACCAGCCGTCGTGGTCGAGGTACTGGCGGAGAAGCTCAATTGGGGGCTGCGCGCCGTACTCCTCCAGCTGCGGCATGTTGGCGTCGTCGATGAAGATGGCCATCTTCTTGTTGATCGGGGGCCCGTAGTACCCCTTTCGGCGCTTCTCGCAGCTGCTGTCGATGAGCCGCTGCAGGTGGCTGGCGGAGGTCTGCGCGGAGAACTGGATGAGGTTCAGCCGGTAGCTCTCGTCCGGCAGGTCGCGCAGGAGAGCCTTCATCATGATCGTCTTACCCGTACCAGTGTCGCCGACCAGCAGCGTCGGATGCACGTTGGCGATCATGAGCTTCAGCAGGTAGGAGTACTTGGTCGTCTCGGTAGTGGGGACAATGATGTCCTGGTACTCGCTGCCCTCGGCAATCGTCATCTCTGGAACGGACTCGTGCCACGTCGCCAGGCGCACCTCCGCCCCGGTGTCCTCAATGACGAGGTCGTAGAAGCTGGTCGCCCTCTCTGGCAACGAGAGCGTGAATTTGTGCTCGGTTACCTTCGCCGCCAGCACGTCGTGAAGTGTCTCGTTGAAACGGTCGCGGTCGCGAGCGGACAGGCAGCCGCCGACAGACCACACAAGCGAGAAGAGGAACCAGCACTCCACGCGGATGTGCATTTGGCGGTTGTGGCCGTCTGTGTCGGCGCCAAGCTTCTCCTGGGCAGCGGCCTCGTCGAAGCTCTCGGAAAAGGACGAGAAGAGCTTGATGAAGCTGGCGATTGACGTGCTCGCACCCTGCGGGATGATCGTCTTGGTGTGCTTGCGGACAAACTCCAGCATATCCTCCATGAGCATGTCCGTCAGCTCCTTGAGGCACCCCACGAGGCCTTCGTCGTCGACGATGCAGTCGGGGAGGCTGTTCATGTACGAATCCATGAGGCAGCGCCAGCCGAGGGTGGTGGGCTCAACGTACACCATACCACAACGGGACACCGTAGCCGGCGAGGCATGGGCAAGGTCCTGCACCTCGAAGACGAGGTTCATCGTCTTGGACATTGGGATAATGTCACCATTCTGCAGACACAGCTTCTTGTTGTCATCAAGGACGGTGTTCATATTCTCAATCCAGACTGCATCGACGGGGCCGTCAAGGATGAGCCACTTGCGGTCAGACGAGGTGTCCTGCGCGATTTGGCGGAAGCGGTTCGACAGAATACCATCCGTCCACTCACCAGACTGCTCCACCTTACCGTAGAGCTGCGACATGGTGACGGACTTGGGGTTGATCGTGACGAGCCGGGTGCGGTGCTCCGGGGCGCCGTGGGCCTCCATCTCGCCGAGGGCCTCCGAGAGGCTGTGCAGGGCCTTGGTCTTGCCACCGTACGAGTAGCCTACAATCATCATACCGTGGCGCACGCAGATCATCTCGTACGTCTGGCGGATCTTCTCCTCAAAGTAGTGCGTCAGCTGGAGGTTCTTGCGCTGGCAGACAGTCTCCAAGGCCTTGTGCATGTCCGCATAGTCCGGCTCGGGGAGCGTCACGCCAGGGAACAAGTCGGAAATGATACCGCGGAACAGACCCACATCCTGGGAAAGGAACTTTGGCAGGTTCACGTCCTGAATGGAGCGGAGCATGAGAATCATCTCGTCCTCGTCCGGGAGGGCACGCTTCAGTCGACCAGCTGCAGTGAGCACAGCCTTCACCGCACGCATACCGTAATCGTAGTGGTCCTGCGACGACAGCTGCTCGGAGCAGAGACGGTACGTAGCGACAATCTTCTCGGAGAGAATCTTACCATGCAGGAAGCCGTAGGAGTAGAGCTGGATCTCGCCAATCATAGCGTAGTTCGGCACCATCATAGCGACGGGGCGGAACAGTGCCTTCAGGTTGTCGGGCAGCTCGGCACGGCCGGCGTAACCGGGGTTCATGGTGATGAAGATGGCACAGCCAGCGTCGAGCTTGATCTGCGCGCCCTCGAAGATGAACTCGGTGCGCTTCTGGATAATCGCGTCCTGGATGGTGGCGACCTGCTGGGCAATGACGGAGAGCACCTGGACCTCGATACGGTTAAACTCATCGAAACAGCCCCACGCGCCGGCCTGACTGAGACCCTTGAAGAGCTTGGCCATATCCTTCGCAGAAATCTGGTCAGAGCAGTTGTACACGACACAGTACTTGCCGAGAGCCTTGGCAAGATCCTTCGTCGTCTCCGTCTTACCGGTACCAGCGGGACCCTCCGGGGCACCGCCGTAGTTGAGGTGGAGGGCGCCGATGAGGGTGCGGTAGCAACGATCCGTCAGCGGGGTGATGACGAGCCTGCCCGTGTTACCGAGGTACTCGTAGCCATACCGCAGAGAGGCATTGATCTGGTGCACCGACAGGTGGTCCTCCTCCCAATAGTAGCGGAGCTGCGACAGCCAGTCGAAGCTCGTCGGGGAGTCGACACCCTTCTCGCACAGCATGCCGATGATGTCCTTGGAGTGCACCTCAATCACGACCAGCGCCTCCAGCGTGCACCGCTCGACAACGCCAAGGTTCTTGTCGCGCACGAGCAGAATGAGGTCGTCGAGCTGGCTCACGCACTTCTCGTGGTAGCTGGTCAGCCCAACCGTGCCCTCCTCCTCCATCGCGTGCGTCGCCTCCATCGTCCAGAAGAGGGAGCAGATGGCGATAACGACCTGCCCAGGCCACGACCGGATGAACTCCACGCGCTTCCGACCCGCGTAGTCGCCAATGGCCTGGCGGAGCTGGTCGCGCATCGACTCCTTCATGACGTCCTCGACGGCCTGCAGCCAGAGCTCGACCTGGTTTCCAAAGTCCCGCGGGTTGATCTTCTTGATGAACGCCACCTCCTCGCCCTCGGGGGAGGTCATGCCGACAATGTCGTGGTGCCCGGCAAACTGGATGCGCTTGATGCCCTCGAAGCACTTGCACAGGTACGGCTGCACCAGGTACGGGTCCTTGCTATCGGACAGAATCTGCAGCAGCTCCTCGTTGGAGATGAAGTAGAAACGCGGGAAGGCCATGCGCTTCGTCTCCAGGAACATCTGCAGCTTGCGCAGCACCACCTCGAGCGTCTCGTTCGCGTCGGTCAGGGTGCGGAAGAGGCCCTCGTCCTGGCACCGCGTCAGCACCTGCGGTGTCCCGCGTGTCTGCTCCATGATGTGGTGCCAGTTATCGTCAATCTCCACAAAAAGCTGCTTCTCCTTTGGCAGACTGCGCGAGATATCGGCAGAGGAAAAGATCGGCTCCAGATACGCCCACGTGTTCTGACAGCGGAACCACTCGTCCATGGTGCACTGAATGTTGTCCAGCTGCTTCTCCCACTGCGAGACGCGGGCCTGCAGCGCGGGGGCCTGACGAACGATGGGCTTACCCAGCATGGACTGCGTCTTGAGGATGTGCTCGTCGAGCGTCAGCTGCATGAGGTCGTTCACCTTGAGCTTGAAGGTGTCCTGGTACGGCTCCAGCTCGAAGAGGAGCTTCTTCCACTCCGTCTCCATCGTCATAAGCTCCGCCTCGAGCTCGAACGTCTTTTGCGCCACCTGCGCGACGCCCTCGATGGCGGTGATGTGGCTGAGCATCCCCAGCTTGAGAAAGTCCGCCAGGGGGCGCTGGTCATTGTTGTCGACGCCGCCAGGGCCGAAGCCCTGCCGGTCCTTGGGGATGCCGCAGGCGGCGTAGATAGCGCGCCAGTGGCTCGCCTGCAGGTTGCTGCGCAGCGCGTACAGCAGCGGGATGTTCGGCTTGAAGCGGTCGAGGTTCTCCCGCAGCCGCTTCGCGACCTCGCTCGGCTCCGGCTCCTTGATGCGCTTCGCGATGAGGGCGATCTTCTTGGTCCAGTCGGACACCTTCTGATCCACGTCGACGGGCTGGAGGGCGGAGATGCGGGTGTTGGTCCAGCGGTCCGTCTCCGCATTGAAGATGCTCGCCACCTCCCACAGCGTGAAGTAGGGCTCAAAGTGCTGCTTAATCTCCTTCAGCTGCGGGTACTGCGACGGGGCGGTGCTGAAGAGCTCCTCGTGGCTGTTGTACAGCACCACACGCTCCTGGTACGTAGCGATGAGTCCCTCGATCTCCTTCGCACGCTCGTAAAACTCATCCGCCCTGGCGTCGTCGCCCATGTGCGTGAAGTCCTCCACATTCGCGGCGAGCTGCATAATGTCGAAGGACAGCTTGTCGCAGTTGTCGCGGAGGTTCTGGCTGAAGACGGCGCGGTACTCCTTGCATCGGAAGTTGCGCTCCTCGACGAACTGCTGCAGCTTCTTGGGCCACTCGTAGCCGATCCAGTAGCGGACAAAGTCCTCGTCAGGGACGAGGTACCGATACGCCAGCAGCAGCTCGTTGCCTGCCGTCAGCGTCGAGAAGAGCTCCTGGATCTTGGCCTCCCGCTCCGGGATCCCGTCCAGCACCTCCCGCAGCTCCTGCAGCTCCTCGGGGGTGGTCGGGTCGATGGCGATGCGGTTGTAGATCTCCTCGTAGCAGGTGATCACGTCGTTGCACCCCTCCATCAGCCGCCGCGCCAGCGCGTCCTGAAGCGCGAGGAGGAGGGCGTTGGCCTTGCGGGTGAGGGTGTTCTTGATCTCCAGGCAGTTCACAGCGAAGAATTCGTACTTTACATGGTTGGGCGTCCGCTCCGCGATGCGGGCCACGTCACGGGTAAGGCGCTCGTACACGAGGTCAAGCTCCTCCTGTGACACATTCTCGCTGACCACCTCCTCCACCGCCACCTCAATATTCGTCGTGAGAATGTACTCAAATTCCTTATACATCTGTTGCAGCTGCTTCGGGGCCTCGACGGCTTCCTCCAGCACGTCCGCGATGCGCTGGCGGGCGGTGCACACCAGCGGCTCGTTCTCCTGGTCGAGCGGGACGAGCAGCGTCGGCTTCATCTCCAGCAGCGGGAAGAGCTGGTCGCCCATGCCACACACCCCACTGGAGTACTTGAAGCAGTTCTCGAACACCCCCTTCACCTGCGTCGCGACCTCCTCCAGCGAGGGGTGGTACACGATGGCGCCGTCCTTGCCCTCGATGAGCTTGATCGCAAAGAGCGGCTGCAGCCCATTGGGGTGCATCGTCAGATCGACAACGCGCTTCGTAAATGGGGCGGCGGGCGTGTGCACGCCGAGCCGCCAGGCGAGTGGCAGCTCCACCGGGGCCGCCGCCTCCGCCTCCGCCGCCGGCGCCTCCGCCGTCTCTGCCTTTTCCTCAGCGGCAGCAGGCGCAGCAGCGGCAGGAGCGGCGGCCTTCTTCTTTCCGCTCTTCACCGGTTCCGCCGCAGCCGCCGCGCTCATCGCCGCGGCCTTCTTGGCGTTGAGGGCGTCGATGCGCATCTTCCAGTGCGCGTGCTCCGCCGTGTCCTCGGGTAGCTCTTCCATCGTCGCCTCCTCCGGCTCCACCTCCTCGGCGCCCTCCTCCGCCTCCTCCTCCGCGTCGCCCTCGGCGTCGTCCCCGTGCGGGCGGTCCATCACGCGGTAGGAGCAGATGAAGTCTGCGTAGCTCTCCAGCGACTCCGTCAGCAGCTCCCGCAGCTGCGTCGTCATCATCGCGTTGACGAGGAGAATGAAGCGGTGCATGCGGCTCGCCGCATAGCGCTCGGCGCTGTCCTCGTAAAAGTTGAAGTGCGGGTCGAGGTTGTTCTGCAGCGTTGACTGCACCGTCGCGCTCCACTCCCCGCGCAGCTTCTCAGAGACGCTCGTGCCGCGGTGGATCTGCATCTCGGCGAAGCGGATGAGCTGCAGGGGCGGGACGCCACTGTCATCACCCATGTCCACGGGGAAGGAGGCGAGGCAGATGGGGCGGTTGCGGAAGTCGAGCCAGAGCGTGTGGACGGTGTGGAGCGTCTCGTAGAGGAGCGCGTGCGTCTGGAAGAGGTTGTTCGCGAGGAAGCTTCGCGCGGCGTCAAAGTTCGGCGACGCTGTCTTCACAGTGCCGCCGAGGCCGCGCAGCGACGGCTCAGGCGCCGGCGCCGGATCGGGCAGCCCATAGTCGGCGAGCCGCTCGCGCTCCCTCGGGTCGCACATGTCGTAGGCCAGCGCCGCCTGCTTCATGCCGCGGTAGTACGTGGACTCCACCTCGTCCGCGCACTCCTGCACGACGTGGATGTAGGCCAGCGGGAACCGCGTCGCGACCTTGCCAATGACAACATCCATGCGGTCCTGGTCGAAGGGCAGCACCGACTCGTTGGGGATGGCGTCGAGGTACAGCTGCTCGCGCAGGTGCGCCTCCGTCTCCTGCTGGTACTGCTCCGCCCGCGCGAGCCGCCGCAGCCACGCCCCCTCGTCCTCGGCGTCGAAGATGACGTTCAGGCGGCGCGTCCACTTTGTCTGGCCGGTCAGGTCCCAGCGGATGAGGAAGGACGTCGTGTTGCGGTCGTACTCGAGCACGCGGCACGGGGCCCAGGTCGTCGTCCCCCGCGCGCCCTCCCCCTGGAATCGGGAGCGGGCCGGGGTGCCGCCCTCCTCGCGGCCCAGTGCCACCCACTCCTCCGGCGAGTGCGGGTCGCCCTCGCCGTCGTCAAAGTCCTCGAGGGGGAGGTAGCTTTCCGGCCGCGGCGCGACGGACTTGCGGCGCCGCGCCCCGGCAGCCTCCGCCCCCTCCGCCTCGACGGCGACTGCCGACGCTGGCTGCCGTCGCCGCAGCTCCTCGTCCTGGTACAGGGTGCGCACGTTGGCGAGGGGGTGGTGCAGCACGCCGACGCGCTCGCTGAAGCACGCGGGCAGCGGCGAGGGGACGGCGGCGGGGGTCCGCTTCGCCGTCGACTTTCCACCCGCCCGCACGGGGCTCGCCGCGGGGCTCCTCCGCGACGGACTCTTTCGGCCGCGCGCGCCGGTGGGACTCGACGTCGCCGCGCCGTCGCGAGAGTTGGCGAGCAGCGCGCGGATAGCCCTCGGGACCTTCACCTCCTTGACGGAGGGGCCGCCGGCGCGGCGAGCTGCCGGCGCCGCGGGGCCGCGCACTGGCGTCGCCTTCTTGTCCAGCACACGTGGGCTGACGGCCGATTTGTTCGCTGAACCGTGCAGCAGGCTCCACGTGGAGGTCGTCTCCCCGGTGATGGCGTCGGCGTCGGCGTAGGCCTGCGAGGACGCGTACTTCTCCTTCGCGAGGGCGTCCAGTTTGGGGATCTCCTTCTCCTCCATCCGGTGCCGCGCCTGGAGGCTGCGGTTGAAGGCCTCCGAGGTGGTGGCGCCGGTGGCGGTCGCCGTCGTCGCCATCGACATGCTGCGGCTCGCGCGGGTGCGGGAGGGGGAGTTGCCGCCCTGCCCACCCGTGCTCTTGCTGTGACTACGGTCCATCTGTTCCTTTTTGTGTTGTCTCACCTCTTTTTATT